>SEMN01001001.1:0-128904 GCA_005408345.1 Macquaria australasica
CTGAGAACACAACTTAGTTTAATAAACAGCCACCTCGTCTCACATATCTTAGAGGGGCATCACCAAAGATATTTGTTTTTCATTACTGTGTAGGAGTCGTCAAGTCACGCTGGCCAGGAAATAATATTATTAATGGAGGCCAAATTGAATTAAAGCGTGGATTTGACCGTGGGTTTCCTCAATGTCATGGACTGACATACAGATTCCTCTATCTGCCTCCTACATACACACACACACGGACAAACGCACAAATACAAATAAATCCCTTTGCTGGGAATGAGGTCTCTCAATCTCCACAAACAATCAGATAATCCTTCAGGAATCCTTCACTTCTCTTGGTCTCTCTATCACAAATGGAGAGAGAGAGAGACGGAGAGAGCCAGGCATACACCCACTCACAACCACACACACACACACACAATCAATTCACAGTAGCTATCTTTATCCTAAAATAGAGTATACTCATCTTAAGCAGCTCAGGTGGCGTCACTGAGTTTACCATATAAATGACTTGCCTGTCTGTTGAAAGATAACACTAACTCTGTTGACTAAGTGCTATAAAGTGTTTTGTGTGAGTGTGAATGAACCGCCATCGCTGCTTGTATGAACAGTGTGTGTGTGTGTGTGTGGTCTTTCTGTATCTATGTGTGCTGCTGCTGCCCATGCGATTAGACAATTTATCTGCTACTGCCTTTAGCAACGAGAAAGACGAGCAATCCTCATGTCTATTGTCTGTTTTGGTCACCACCACCATTTCGCATTGCCAGATCTCTCTCAGCCAACACTAAAGCCTAACTCATTTGCCAAAAATGAAGCTGACTGGCAACCAGACCATTGCCACTCGGCTGTGGCGTTCTGCCTGCTGTCTGTTACAGTGTTGCATTGGAAACTCCTCTCATCACTTCAGTGAGCTACTTGCACCTGCTTGTCGGGTGATGGAGTGCACAGTGCAGACTTGTAGAAGCCATAAGGAAAAATTTGGTGTTATATATATATATATATATATATATATACACACACATATATATATACATATACACACACACCTATCTATCTGTTTCTCCTCCTCGCCTCCCTTTTCCCTCGCTCCGTCCGTCCCTTCTATCTCTTCGCAGTCCACACCAACACAATGGCAGAATTAGTATTTTTAGAAACCAGACGCCTCTAGAGGATTCTCATCAAACGTTCTCAAGACGCTGCGAGCATACACACACACACACAGACAAACAAACACACACCCACACGTTATCAGACACACAATTTTTCATATTCACAAACAGATACACACACAGCTCCCAAGACAGCGTGCAAACACTCACCAGCTTTAGTACATTGTCACTGTGCGAGGGAGAGGCAGGGGGAAGTTGGAGGGCATGGCTACAGCGTGCACAATATAGCTGAATCTGAGAATTACAGAATTCTTTGAACTTCCTGCAACAGGAGCCGCACAAAGACACAACTTCAGCTCATAAGCCACTTTTCGCCCTCAAGATAGAAAAAAAACACCCCACAGTTCCGCAGAGTTGCTGACCTAAACATTTCATTTAACTGGTTAAAAATTGGAATAGCAACTGTGGCTATTTTATGGGTGGAACACACACAAACACTGTAGCCAGAGTTCAGGATGACAAAGCAGAGCAGGGGGTAAACAGAAAACTTAAGTAAACAACCATACTTAAAAAAAAGAACAAGGTGCTCAGTAAAAAGAATTCCTTTGGATTACGACCAAATGTGAAGAAACATTCCTGGGAGCCTACAGAGTGGAACTGGGACGAATGTGAATCAGATCTTAAAGAAAACTGCCTGCTGCATCTGATGGCCAAAAATTGTTCTTTTCATCTAAGCTGTATCTGAAACCGCCTCTTCTATCACTCATTAATTCTGTTCCCTATAGTACATAGTAAACACTCAGTAAGGTACTCTAGTGTGAGTGTTGTCAGACACTTGTGAATTTGTCATCTTAGGAGCAAAGAAACACTGCATGCTAGGATTTTTAGCATAAAATAGTATGTATGCTATGGATACTACCTTATTTGTTTAATTGTTGACATTTTTGAGGGCAGCTTTGGTTTCACTGTACCAAGAAGGTTGGCATCAATCACTCTCAGAGATGAAGGGAATAAGATAATAGGATTTAAAGGAAAATTTGACCTTATGATCTACAGTTTTACCATAAATGAAACATGTATCTTAACCTGTTAAAGCTAAAATACATTAGTTTAAGAAGCTAGTTTAGAATAGCTAGAAGAATAGCTAGGAATAAGACGAAGACTAAACTATGTGCAACTTTCTGAAAGTAAAAAAAAAAAAAAAGCATGAACCTGTATTTATTAATTTTTTTCCCACTTTGGGGCAACGCAACGAAACGAAACATTGACATATTATCACCTTATCAAGTTGATATGGATATCATGTTAGCAAACAGTTGCTTATTGAGACAGAGCAACATAATCATTCATTTGAGGTCTTGTTTCTGGCCACCTGGCAAATATAAGTCTAATATTCACTATCCTTTATGCTCTGCTTTTGGTCTCCACCAACTCGCTGGGGAGGTAGTGTACCGATTGTGTGAGTATATATATATATATATATATATATATAAATAAATAAATAAATAAATGAATAACCGCAAGGTTGTGAGTCGTAAAAAACAAAACAATGAGATGAAAGACACTAAAATGCTCTGTAGAGCTGAGGGGAACTGCAGAGTTGGTTGATAATTCTCTGTGGGTTTATCACTACAAGTGACCACTTTCACATTACACATACTCATTTGAGCCATTGCCATATTAAAATATTGATTAGAGCAGCGTAAAATGATTTAAGATTAATCAAAGAATGAAGCAGCCATTGGGACTTTTCAAATCAATAGTCACTTTAAAGTTCACATTTTGGAGGTTTTCGTCCGACACCAGTAAAGTTTGTAGCGCCATCATTTTTTTGTGTGTCCATCATTTTTGATACAGAAGTGTTACATGAAGAAACAAGTAACACATGACTATTTCAAGTATGCAAGTGTGGGAGACATCAAGTCACATGAAGTACATGTCTCAATGGGTTTCACAAACCCAGCCCAAAACGGACGAAGGAAAAACTTTGCACATACTGTAAATGGGGATATGTCCAATATTAAGTGCTCACAGGAGAGCTGTTACACAGAAATGACTGACAGCACATGGATAATCTTATCCATACCTTCTTTCCCCAACAGAAAATCCAGGAAGTGGTAGGTGTAGGACACGCCCACTTTAGTCTCCACCTGAGGCCGTCGAAGGGTGGAGTAGATATTGCCCGGGCTTCGCCTCTCTTCTGCCTTCCGCAACTTAGGAAGCCTACACCCCATATCTCTGTGACAGAGAAGAAAGAGAAGAGAATAAAAACCATTAAAAAAGATGAGATGAAAAGAGAAAAACAGAGGAGGGTGCTAACAAAGACTCAAGTGAGAGACATGGAATTGATAGAGTTTCTAAATATAAAGAACACATTAGCACTTCCAATATGTGATAGTCATACTCAAGTCTAAATGCTATTGCTCACGTGCGAGCTGCGGGAAATAATGTGCATCTAACTCTCTTTCACACACACACACACACACACACACACACACACACACACAGCAATAATACTGAAATATGAAAGTGTCAGCCATTACCTGCTTGGTGGGCTGTGATACAGGCATCTCCTAATCAAATAGGGCTGATTGGGAGCGACATGTTTGATCAGAACGAATTAAAGCAGAAATGAGACTGATTTCCTGCGCTGTCAAGCAAAGCGACATGAGACTAGATAGACAGGAGGAGGAGAGGAGAGATGTATTGCTAGCCAATTTATATGTTGATCCAAGGGTAGCCTTGAAGCACAAAGAAATCTGTGTTATTTTAATACAGATTGTGTAAGATTGTGACCAGAAGATACCCTCAATTTGGAGAGCGCTTGAAATTTCTTTTTAAATTCCTCCTCTCCTGAATTTCAACAGGCAAGATCTGAGTTGCATAAAAAGAAAAACGAAAAGAGCGAGGTGGCTTTTAAGGCGAGTGATTGGGAACTGGAAGTGGAGGAACGGGTGGAGGGTGTGAAAAGAGAAGAGAGAGAGGGGTAAAGGACAAGAGAAAAAGGGCGTGGTCAAATGTCATCAAGCTAATCTGATGTGACAGCGTCGGTACCCTCAAACCATCACCACAGTTACGCTTAATATCCCCGTCTGCCACGGCTTGTAAGAGCCACACGGTGAGGTGTGCATCTGCATGTCTGTGTGTCCCAGTGTGTACGAGTGTGTGCATATGTCTTCCCCAAAGGCAGGTCTATATCTGTATCTCTGTATCTGTTTAGGGAGCGTGGAGAATGACACAGTAACTCCCATTGGGCCGAGTGTACGGACATTAACTCGGCTAACGATCCTAACAGACTACATTATGCCGGGTGTGTGTATGTGTGTGTCTGTGTGTGTGTGTCTGTGCGCATTTGGTGACTTACAGCTTTGACTGCACGGTACATGCATTTCAAAAAGGTTACAAAGTTGCAAAAGGCAGCATCTTTGACAACATTTTCATACCTCATCTGTCTTGAGACAGTACACTCTGTCATTTTAAATTTTGCGAAGAACAAGCAATTAAGAGTCATTATTCTTTCAATACAACGTGCTCGTTCATAATGAGGACAAACGAGGAGGGATGGAGGGGTGACGCTGTGGGAGAAGGAGAAAGAGAGACAACAGTACATCTTACCTCCCCTCTCCTCTTCCTCCCTCCATCCTTCTCTCTCCTCTTGACCCGTCGGCTTCCCTCTTAAACTCTCATGCCATTAGCTCTTCACTGTGTCTCGCTCATGATTTCTACAAAACTCTCTCGCTCCATGTCTGACCCATGCCTTAATCACTTCTTTCTCTTCGCACTCTGCTCTGCTTCTGTCCGCGCTCCTTGATTAGAACAACTCCCTTCTTTCTGTTGGTACAATGGCCTTGATTAGTCAGACAGTAAACTATTCATTTGTCATTCTCTCTTTTTGTGTCCATCTGATTACAGGACCTCCCAACCTTCCTCCCAAACTCTACTCTCTCCATCTCTATCCTTCCTGTCATTACATTATAATGTTACATTATGCCCTTCCACACTCCCTGTCTACAAGCCCTCCAACCCTCTCCGTCCTCCATTCTTCCCTCCATGCATCCACTCCTTCTGTCTGGTGGCTGGATAAGTTTTCGCAGCCGAAGTGCTCCCCTGCTGAGCCTCTTAAGTCCCATAAAACTATTACAATGTCTCCAGACAGACAGCCAAGTAGGCCCTGGGTTATGACTAAGTTAGAGCATGTAGATCCACTCCCAAACACTTTCCCTCCAGGGCTGTGCTTTAATACGCTCTGTCTGCAATGGGGACAAATGGCAGGTTAATGTGGGGATGTTTCTCAGACTTCATCTTTGGCTGGTTTGTGCAAAAGGGGGTCAAGGGTGAAGCATAGGATGGAGGAGAAAGATGTGGTCAAAATATGATAATGATATGATGATGACTGTGACAATGGGGATATGGAGAGAAGCATATGGGGAAAGACAGAAATGTCTGAGAGTCATTTACATCCTTCTATCAGTGAGTCTTTTCTTAGATCCACTTCACTTTCTCGCCCTTTGCCTTAGCTCTAATATTTTAATACAATTTCTTCCCTATCCCAATGCAAATTACCTCAATTTAAAAAATAAAAAAAATCACATTCATTCATTGTCCTCTTTCATCTTTATGCATAATGTATTTTGCAGTGCAATTTGGAATAATTTGCTTACTATTTTGCTAGTGGCAGTTTTCCCCTCAAATAAAACCTGATTGGTTCTAGTCTTGGTCTTGACTATCATCCTTTTCATTGTACGCTGATGGTTCTGTTTCAAAACAAAGGCCTCGGCTTTAACAGATGAACTCTGTCCGTGAGGTTTAGAAACAGATCTCTAATTGGACACACAACGTAGAATGAAAAACCAAGGTGGTTGTAGTACCGGAGAAACTCCAGTGCCTTCTTGACTAGAGGCCTTTTTGCCACATGAGGCCTTTTTGTCTACATGTTGACTTCAAACTGAATCTCTCAGTTGCTCTCACACAAACAAACAGGCAGAAAAAGGCCTTGACAGCAGAAAACATCCATTAAACGGAGACTGGCGGGTGAGAGAGACAGATAAAAGAAGTGAAAACGAGAGAATGGAGTGAAGAGGAAGACAGACAGGGAGCAGCAGAGGGCTTCTCATTAGAGAATCTCTTGTAACGGAGAGTTTTGAAATGACAGCGGATTTACATGAGAGCATAATCCGTCTGTGCTATGCCACTGCTCTGCTACCTCCCGTGCCACTCAGGATGTCTGCTTTTCAAGAAGCAGTGTTCATCTGCTGCAGAGGGAGAGCTACAGGCTGGCAGGCTTGGGAAAATTCACAGTAAATATAGATAGAACCATCAGGAAGGCTCTCTAATAGTACCAAAGTTAAAATTCACATTTTTAGTCTCTTCCTACTGAACACTTTATATTGTCCCGGCCATTGTTTTTAAAACAACTACAAAGCATAAGATAAATATATATTTAAACCCATAATCCACTACTCTGCTGATGTGCTACAGGTAGCAACAGCAGCTATCATGAGAAATAAGTACAGCAATAATGCACAATGAGGTGTCCGGATATAAGGATATAACATACAAGGTGAAAGCTAAGTCCATTACGTTGTATGTCACCTCAGGTCTCAGAGCTGCATTTTGCCAAAAAATAAAAAGGAAACTTTGTTTAGTCATCTAATGTTTAAAGGTTGTTTGAAGGGAGGGTAAGTAAAGTTTCCCCAATGATTTAACTGGTTAAGTACTGCTGCTATGGTTACATTCAGTTGACTATACCTTCAGCACTGAATAAGGAGGATGACTAAACTGTAAATAAATTAACAATGAGGTGTCCTGAATATGGCTGAACGGATTTTTACTCAATATCTGAGTTTTAAAAGTTTTAACAAAAATTAAAACAATATAACTGGCGATAATTTTTTTTAAAACATTAACACCCCACAAACAAACATTTTTGATAAGGATCCCTTAAAATACGTTTTTTTGCGAGTGAGATACGGTATGTACTGAGGAACATTTTACGGTTTAAAAATAAACTCATCAGTGCTCTCTGGTGGACAAACTATCTAATGTAGACACTGTTTCTAAATCTCAAATCTTTGATGTTTTTGTACTGCAATTTGTTTTATTAATGTTTTATTAACTTGTAGTGCATTGCCGCTTACATATGTCTCCACAACACTGTCTCAGATGAATTATGCTCATAACAAATCTGCATTAGCATCAACAATATTTACATAGACCTTAACCAGTTTAATTGCCACACACAGAGGGCAATTTTTTCAATACAAACATTTTGTCTTAAACGTTGAAGAGGCCAGAGGTTATAGATGTTTTACTACTTCAGGGTCTTGATTGAGCTGTTATCAGAAGGCCCAGAATTTCTAGCATCCTATAACTACTATATGCCACCAGAGGAGGGTTTGTTTTCCCTGCATGTAATATACAGTAGTTGCTAGTTGTGTTCATTTTTGCACCTGATTCACTAAACTGATTTATAATCAGCAAATAAAACTGTCTTCAGTTTCCTTTATTATAGGACTTAATGGGCCTGCTTGGAAGCCATAATTCCTACTGTTTGTGAGTGGGGGGGATGCTGTCTGTATAAGGAATTTTTGGCCTATTAACAATGTTTGATTTTTTATTAAGTCCCTTTTTTATAGTTGCGTGGTTGTTTGACAACAAAAACACAGAGGTACATCAATGAAAACTGTTGCATTATTAGTAAGATCTTGTATCATATTGTATGCGTTTCACTGATTTTCAAAATTGGAGGTGACAGACTGAGTCCTGGGGAGCGGGCTTCCCTCCCCCTGGGTTGGAGCGCCACTCAGTTTCTATCCAAGGATGGGGTGTTGCTGATGATGGGGAAAGGGAAGGAAAGCAAGAACAGAATGAGGAGAAAGAGAGGAGGAGGGGTGCAACAGAGACGGACAGAAAAGGGGAGGAGGACAGACAGAGAGAAGACTGGGAGCATGTCAAGTTGCCTGGAGGGAGGTGCGACTCCCCCAAGCAACAAAGTAATCACCTCAAACTGTGTTTTAATGAGGCTGCATGGGGAGGATAAAAACAAATTATGACATTGATGTATTGGTCTGTCGTGCAGATCCTTGCAAAGCCTATTTTTCTCTAGAAAGAACAGTTTATTAACAAAGGAAGACTGTTTGGACTGGAGGCATCACTTCACTAAACCCTGAGGTAGGCTCTTGAGGTACTTGAATCCATCATTTCACATTTTAGACTCAATTTCTGAGGAGTAAAAATAACTGATGACTTATAGAATATGTTTCTACTGTTTGCATGGCCAGTGTGATGAACTGGATGTCACTCATCACTAATGAGTGCTTTTTCAAACGCTTCCAGATAGATTTCCAAGCTATATGGTGAGCACCCATACATAGCCATGTAACTAACTGATGCCCCATGCTTTTGGTGGGTGCAGTCTAGCTTGAAATTACATGTTTCTGATTTTCCTTTTTTCCCCCCTCTTTGGTGCGTTTAAGCTCAACCTCTCTCCACACACACACGCCCCCAACACGTGGTTAGCTGGTGCTGCCCGTTAACGCCGGTAGTTTAGTGAAAGGGAAATGATACATGACAGGCCGCTTACGCACCAAATCTTTCTCGTTCTGACACACACACACACACACACACACGCTCCATCCCCCTCTTCCATCTGCGCTCGGCACATTTACTCCGTCACGCATATCTTGAGTTCACTTCAACCTGTGACAGTGAGCACAGGGCCTTATTCATTTCGTTCCGCCACGGAAAACAAATGGCACACAACATCACACAAATCAAATGACTGGCTGACTGTCTAAACCACGAGGATTTTTCTCTGTCACAAGTGTTTTATTGTGAAAAGGCTTGCAAAGACTTCTCCCTGACCTTACTTTTAGGACGGCATTTCCGCCTCTATATATCGTTAACTCTTTAAAGTTGTTTTCAAAGCTGTAAAATCTTATATTCCACAGGGAGAAAATTCACATGCCGCAGTAAGACAGACAAAAATGTAATGTAATTTAGGTTTGGTCACTCATATCGCCAAGAATCATCTAAATGTCAACAAGATATTCATAAGTAATCTGTGATTTTTTATTTAAAAAAATAAAAAAATAAACAGCCAAGAGTTATACTCACCGATCAAGTCGTTCCCAGTCTGTACGAAGTCTGTGCTGGACTGAAAGCTTCCCGGCACTCGAGTCTGTCGATGTGCCCCCCTCCTCTCTGTAATGTCTTTACTGTCTGTCCCCGTGACGGCTCAGATAAACTGGGATCCAGTGAGAAGAAAACATGAATCCTCCATTTAGAAACTACAGCTGACTGCTGCTGAATCTCACGGGCAGCTCACGATAAACACTCCGTCTACCTCTCTGTCGCCAGCGCGTGTGAAAAGGAGGAGGGAAGAGGGCGCTTTACACACACACACACACACTGTCTCCCCTCCCTGTTGCCTCTCACTCGCTCATCTCCAGGTTGGATACTCTGAAAACACTTTGGGAAACAATATGAATCCTATTGTAGACTTTAAATTGATTTAAAAAAAAAAAAAAAAACACCCTAGTGATAGTTAAATTCTTTAAAAAAGTGACAGCAGACACATGAACGAGGATACAAAGTGCTAGAGATATGCTTCTTGCACTGTTTACGTATATTTTTGCCCTAGTAGTCAAAGTGGTAAGATTTTGGTTCAGTGTGGATGTGGGTGTCCCCATCAAGGTTATCCAGGTTAGAGGTGTTCGTGTTTTTCAAGGGTCTCCTTTGGAAAATTCATATTTTATAACAAGCTATCCAGACATATCCATAATTCAGAAACGTCTGAGTGGGGGATAGGTGGGTGGGGTTGCTGGGTGGTCATGGGCTGGACAGGGCACCCTGGGGAGCCCAGTCACACCACCAGACTGTGACAAAAACAAAACGACCAAGAGATGATGGGCTTGTTGCCAGGGAAGACAGGGAATCCAACCCTGACTGAAAAGCAGCAGCCACTGACTGACAGGCTTATGTTGGCTGGGAACAGCAGAGGTGGGCACACTGCGGTCTGAAAGCTCCATGCCCCAACATCATCACCTGCCAACTGAAAGTAGGAAATAAACAGTAATATTAATTAACACTAAGTTTTCAAATAAATATCCCTAAAAATACACTAGTGTTTAAAATGATTAAAAAAGAAAACTACAGACCTTCACAAGCTTAAATGATAATATACTTCAACTTTTATTTTTTAAACAAAAACATCCTAACTCTGCAAACCATGAACACTTAACAATACACCAAACCTAACAGTACAGTGCCCAGGCTCTCTGAACAAAACTATTCTATCAATAATATCACGTCTGCACACAGGAGACGCTGAGGTCAATGCCCAAATAAAACTATGCTGAACTGGGTTAAGGGAAAGAAAATCTGTGATGTACACCAAATACCAAATGTGCATCTCCAATCTCACAAAGCTGCTCTTTACGTGTATATAGTTAACAGACCAATTAAGTGCACTTACTGAAAATATATATATATATATAAAATAATCATTGCTCACTTATTCAATGTCAGTAAAATTCTTTGTGCAAGATCACCTGCGATTAGATTAAAACCCAAAATGCTGAGAGAAACCAGTATAAAGTGAACCATGTAGTGAACGTTTTTCCCAAAGAAAGAGAGAACCTTACTTTCAATCATGTCCTTCATTTTCAAAGTAGATTAAAACTGCTTTCCACTTCTTCTTCTTTTTTTTCAAAACACAAGTTGATTGACAAGTAATGAGGAAAAACAAAATTAATGCCGTGATTGTCCTTGAGTGTGAACCCCTGGAACGGTTTGAGAAATGCCAGTCACAGGATGGGACAGCTTAGAAACCCAACACACAGATGATCAGTGTGCCACAACACGCTCTGTGGAACTCAACTTTTAGTCTGGCATTTGACCAAGACAAGGGATCAGTGATACTGATGAGGCGCTACAATATGACAAACTTGCCATTGCCTCAACTGACACCCAATTAAATAGAATAGAGCAAAATAAATGTGAGTGCTTGAAATTAACGGAGTGACCAAGTGCCCTTATGTTGTAGTAGACAAGTTAATGAAATTTCTTAATCAGAGGAGCATTAGACCTGAGTTGGAGGTCTAGAAGCGTTCTACTCTAATGCTGAAACACCCAGATTGCTGTCAAGACATTGTTACAATATATAAACATACCTTCTATGTACAGAGAGCCCTTGCAGAGGCTAAACAAAGGCCCAAACAAATAAACATTTAAAATAATTACAAAAATAAATAATAAAACATAAAATATAAATAGCCACAAAGGGTGAGCTTAAAAGTTTTTCCATTTTTTTGGGGGGGCGGGGGATTAAGGAAAACAAAAAAGAACGAGGACTGTGAGCCCATACATTAGCTGGTACAGTGAGGGTGCTCTGTTCTTCCTGTGCGACTGTTACTGTGATCCATGTGGGTTAAAAGTGGTTTGGCCACGCGACAGTGGTCCCCCTCAGTCGTGGACAAAGTGACTGTGATCAAACTAGTACAGTTAAAGTGGAGAGCTTCTGCAATCTGGTGTTAAAACAGGTCTTCAAAAGTTGAGGGGAGGGAGGAGAGGAGGGCTTTCTGAACAGTGTGAGGAGTTGGGTTTCTTCTAGCCGTCCGGAACATCAAGATGTCATCCTGTCTGCGTTTTGACTCACTGTAGCCATTGTAGCCTGTATCTAAGGGAGCAGAAGACAGAAAAGCAAAGAATGGTTCCCTCCTTCAATTACACACCCGATCAGGACTAGTCATTTTAAAAGCTGTGTTGGTCAGATGAGATTTACTGTGTGATTTTGGACCTGTAGTAAAGAATGAGAAGGGACTCTGAGGATAGAAAATGAATGGACTAATGCTGGGCATGACTGCAGAACATCATAGCTGAAGGAGGAGCAATGTCATTGTGAAACAGCTAAACAGGAACAGGCAACCATGTGGAATGGAGGGCTAACAGGACGCGGGTTTGTCTTCCAATCAAACGCTACAAAATAAAGCATTCACAATGATTAACCTCCTCCTTGAGAAAACGTGTGCAAGCCTTCAGACTCTTGGCCCTCCATGCCACATTGTTACCTACTGTATTCCTGGTATGTCAGCACTTTGTTTGGTGTAGTGTTTTACCTGGGAGGGGGCTCAGTAGCTGTGGACTACAGCACAGTCCATATAGTTCTGGAAATGGAGTATAACATTACAAATGATTTTTGAGAACAGTCTCACAGAGATGCTTAACAGACATAAACAGCTGCCATAAAAACAGGCTCCCAAAACAACTCTGCAAGTGCCACAACTTGCCAAGTGCACAAGTCAACTTCATACAACTGGGGATTATAAGAATTAATTGTTGATGCACACAGACCATTCTTCAGGATGTCAACACTGGCCAGACAACACCATCTAGTGGCCTGCATGAACATTGCAGTTTGTGGACTCGATCAATGTTTTCCTCCCACTGGCCTTACAAGGTTCTCAAATGTTAAGCGAGTTGCGTTGCTTTGAAACTCAATTAAACTGACATCTACTCCTATTCCCACTAAATGCAGAGTTACCTGATTGACAGGTCATGTCCTCTGGTCCACCGCCCAGTGGGGTGGAGTATACTGCATGTACTGCAACATGTGGGAGGAGAGGGGTCAGCGGTCAAGCAGATGGCAACAGACAAACCCTGTGGGGGTGGGTGTCTAAGCCAGGCTGAACCCTTCATCTCATATGCAGGAGCATATGTGCAGTGCCTAAGAGAATCTGCACGGGATGCTGTTGACTAATTGGTGTGAGGGTGTGTGTATGTGTGCGCGCGCATATACCTGGTAGGCGTAGGGGTTTTGTGCGTAGTTCATTGGCATCTGTGGGATCATGACCCCTCCAAAGTTAGAGTAGGAGTACGGCTGCAAAAAGAGTCAGAAGGAACACATTAAACCACAGCACAGAGACTTATGTTTATATAGCAAACAGTACTAAGCAGATGTTAAACATACATATTTACAATTTTATTTTACAGTGTAACAGAGAACAGAAAGGTGTGTGTGATAGCATTAGTAATGCCCCACACAGTGTATTTACTTGGCTTGACAACTTAAGTTTTTTTCAATCTGCCTAGCTTGTCTATGTGCATGTTACCTGATTGTATGGACTGCCTCCATTGAAGAGGGGTGAAGGTTGTGCCATACCCCCTCCCATGGATGAGCAGTAAGTGCAGTAGAAGTACTGATTGGGGTTTATCCAAGGAGCTGGGCCAACCAGACGGGATGGCAGGGACCCTAGATGTAGAAAAAAAGCAACACAACATACGTCTAGTGGCAAGATCTTATATTTTCACTGCCAACCAAACATCTAATGAAGTGCTTCTGAAGTATATCAGAATACTTACGAGAGCTCCTTTCTTTCATGATGGCAGGGCCCAGCTTGAGTTTCCGGCCCTTAAAACTGATCTGTTGCTAAGGCAAAAAATATGAACGGAGGAAATATTACGCTCAGTTGGAGAAGAAAAATAACAGAATGGCAGTTCCACAGACAGACATCTACTCACCTCAATGATTGACTGAATGTTGACATCTTCACTGAAGTACACAAACCCATACCTAGGAACACACAAAACAACTCAGAATACAAAAACACATGGACTCAATACCAATATAAAATATGGAGAAAAGACACGTTATGAAATAAGCTAATGAATATTCATAAAACAGATCCACACTTTCACACAAGTTAACTGAAAAATATAGAACATACTCTTTGAGAAAAATTAAAGACTTAAAACCATTACTGTATTCATGCTTCATGAATGTCTCACTGAAGATCACATGACTGCAGTACAATAACACACAAATGCATAGTTGTTCATTTCCATTGTCTCTTCTAATCCCTTAATAAGAAATTAATAGATCATAACCCTACATTGACAATTTACTAACCTGTAAAAAGATTTATTTTTAACATTTAACACTGTAGCAAAGAGTCAACTCAAAAAAACAAACAAAAAAAGGCACCCAGTATTGTAAAATTCAGCATCTACACCTGACAGCTAAACAGTCTCCAAACAGCAAAACTCACCCTTTGCAGATGCCTCCGCGGTACGCGATAATTTTGACTTCCTTAACAGCACCATATCTGGCAAAGAAGTCCCGCATTTCATTTTCATCCACCTGAAGGTTGAAATTAATTTCAAGTGAAGAACTGGGTTTTAGTTGCTATACTTGACCATGTCCCCTCCATTGTGTACCAAGTAGAAAAGCAAAGCAGTGCACTTGTGCACAATGCAGTTCAAGCACATTAAAACAGTGGTTTTCAATCTTTTTTGCCCATGAAACCTAACTGATACATAATCTAACCTGTTCAAATCATTAAAGTGCAGATATGTGGTGACACATTCAATGGTGCTATGGCACTAAAAATAATTTCCATGAGAATAAAACTTTCAAGCAAATACATTTTTATTCCTATAAATGTGTGGGTAGCAAGCAGGTAGGAAAGCTATTTTACTCAGAGATATACTTGACAGCAGTTGGTTACCCATTGATGGGTAAACCGAGATTCTGATAACACACTGACATCTAATTCTTTGTCTGCCTATTTATGTCTGCTTTTATGAGAGCCATTTCAGATGTATGGTTTTACACTCAAAACAGTAAATTAATAATCTAAAAGACAAAAACCCAAACTTACTCATAATCTTTAAACTGGCTTGGGCCCCAGATCTGGGGATGTAAAGTCAGTTGTAGTCCAAGCTGAGCTGTGGGCACTACTGCTAGCCTAACATTATGTATCTAAAACAGCAGCTCTACCTATAAGTCAATAAAATATTTTAAAGTTTTTCGCTTTTCAGTGCACACATTTCTCAGCCTTTTGGTCTGTGCATTTACATAAAAGATCCAATTCTGATTCCTATCACTTATTCAAGTGTCATTTTATTTCGTTTTACTTGGTCATTGGTTATAACGTATTCTAGTCTGTGCCATATGTGGTCAAAAATAATTGTTATTCACTTTTACCAAGTGGTGTAAATGTGAACTATATACATGTGATCTTACCTTCATGTCAATCCCACCAACAAAGAGGGCGTTGGGAGTCAGTTTGCCCTCAGGTAGAATGTAGCCATTTGGCAACTTCAGGGAAGGTAAAGTCTGGTTGCTGCTCCTGGGCTTGTGGATATCCTTACAATAAAATAACGTTTGGATTCTTGAAATGCACGGTAGGAAAATACCACAAAACTTCTAAATTCATACTTTTTCTCAGGGCCAACACTTCAATGAACACTCATGGTAAAGTACAATTATCTACAAGCTCAAGAGACAGGACGACTTGCGCATGAACTTGAATTAGCTATCTGGCGCTGCTTCCACGTGATAACGGCTGACTTCATAAAGGTAACCATGAATTTCGGCATCGGATATTACAGCAAAAAGCAAATTAGCTAACTTGTGTAACGTTATTTGCAGCGGTATCATCAGCCACAAATGGCAACATCACGTTATAAATATCAATGTTGTTTGGCTCCAGATTTGAAATAGTGGTTTTCTTTCTTTCTTTCTTTTACTTTTCTGTTTTTTAAAGTTAAGTTAGGGCAAAGTCATCGCTAACATTAGTTGTTACTCTTGTTAAATACAGCGTAAGCGTGTTAGCCCCAGCTAATGTTAGTTATTAGCAGCTAGTGCGCCTTTTTTCGGTTTACGATGCTAAGATAGCTAATTATCTAGCTAGCTAACACTAATGTTAGCACAGCAGTTAGCACATTGGTTAATAAGTCAACAAATGCCTTCAGTTACACACAGCGAAGGTGTGGCTAGAGTTGTGCGCAGAAACTTACCATATCTAAAACAATTAAAACTAATAAATTAGCCAGACGCACTCAAAGGAAAACCGCGGCGCTTCTTCAGCCCGACAACAGTCAGACACCTCACGTCGTCAACCGAAACCACGCCCAGCCCACGTGACCAATCTAACGTCCTACCACGTAGGTTACGTAAAGTTCAATTTTAACTAACATTAGCTGCTATTATCTCTTTCAGAATTATGTGCAAATGTATCACATTGACATTTGGGGAACTAATGACATTAGAACCACCTTACATTATTTCACTCTTCTTGCTCTTCTTGCACTTGCTTTAAAGTAATTAAAACTGCATGTAGGATGAAACAACCAATTGAAACCAACAACAAAAAAAATAAGCTTGCAAAGACAATAATGTAATAAGTTAAAAAAGTTGTGTAATTTCATATTGTATTAAATTTTATCTGCAATTTTTTTTTTTTGAGCACATAATAATTTAGGTTACAGGCGAGTCAGTAATGCAAGTAGACTGCGTTTCCCCCCCATGAAAATATATATTTGGGGCTGGATGATTCTGAAGGCAAATTCAGAGGGAGAGGCAGAGTTTCTACCAGCAGAGGGCAGAAGACAACTTCTGGATGGTGATGATGCTTCCAGGTAAACTCTTGGGGACAACCCACCAACCCAACCCAGAGCCTTGATCTCTTTTAAGGCAATGTAATGGAATAATTTTAATTTCAACAACTGGAGTTGTATCACATTACAGTAGTGGTAGTATTTTTGGTTGTGACCATATGCAACAGGTTAATGTAGACATAGTTTATGAACTTCATCAAATCACTCCCGTTTATTATTTTTGCTCTATTATTATTATTGCATCTCCTGCCTTTTCCAACCTTTTTTTTTATACATTAGATGTGATATTAACGTGATACAAACGTGATCTAATGGTTGTATCTTGTTGTATGCCATGTCACTTTCATTTTGTGTAATTCCTGCCAATATTTGAGATCGCTAACCACTGAGTTTTTATTAAATTACCTAGGCTACATTTGAAGAAATTGGGAACAATTATTGGTCCTTAATTGTATCCGTTTCCTTCTTTCTGTTTCTTTCTTTCTCTGTGATTTTCTACGTTTATACTTGTTACAGTAATGGAATATATCTGTTGGTTACACTTATCAATATTGTAATGTAATTTTGCTATTCATAATCATGGTTAGGCTACTAGGTTTAGTGAAAACAAACACACACAAAGAAAACTTTTTTTTCCAACTGACGGAGAGATAATAACAAGGTGGTTGGTGTTACCATGGAGACGTTCCCGGATGAGATAAACAGTGTTTCGGTTTACAGCAACGTGATGGCTCTTCCTTAGTCAAAGCGTTGACAGGGCACAACTGAACTCGCACTGGCTTAAAATTGTTCTGTAATTTGTACAATAGAAAAGACGTGACAAAACTCTGCGGGCAAATTATGCTGCTGACGGCCACTTTTACATGAAACCCTGCCGGCATAAGAAGGTGACTGATATTAACGGTAGGCTACAACCGTGTTTTTCGGCGTTACTCATGCACTTGTAGGTTATACTGATAAAAAATGTCTATCTTTTTTTTATTTATTCATACATTGAAGTTATTTGTATTTTTTCTTTCTTCCTTTCACTGGCACAAAAGCTGAACAAGATGGAACGGCTGAAGCAGGTAACGTTAACCTAGCTTACGTTAGACGTTGCGTTGTCATGGTGAAATCGCCCTCATTTACCTAGCTAAATACTTATAGCTATATTATAATAGACTGTTTAATATGCCGTTTGATATCATCGTGAATATGACGCTATATTTAAAGGAACAATTAAAGGCATGTGTGTATTTTAAGTAAATTAAAGATTAAATTTAAAGTAGGCTACCGTAATGAAAAATGCAGTGTATCTTAATAGGGCACTGCATCTTTTATAGCTCTTGAATCAATAAGGCTTGTATATAAAAAAAAATATTAAGAGATCATAAGGGGTATTTAATGTAATGTAGTCAAATTAAAAGTCAAATTAAAGTGTCAGTGGTCCTCTGTATTGCAACCCTCTCTCTTTTTGTCTGAATTACAGATGGAGGATGACTCTATCTACAATATGAGTCAGAGCAGAGGGTATTCTGTTCCCCCACCTTTGCCCATGACTTGTAATGCAGAACCCTCAGAACTGTATCAAGTAAGTATATCAATCACTGTATCATATGAACTAGTGCTTTAAAGAAGCCAATTTTGCTCAAATATTTGCCAAGTTAAACACACTAAACTTCGTGCTACCATACACCATCTTAACATTCAAGCTGTTATTTTATTTCAGATAGTCTTGAAGCACAGTCATCACCCACCCATCCTCCAGACCAATTCTTGGACTCTAGCAGTTCCCTTTAAAGAGCAACATCACCACCGTACTCCCAGTGAGTCTATTGGAAACAACTACAGTCCCTGGGCCCAGGACCTTAAAATTACTAAACTCCAGCACAGACGACACACTTTCCGCCAATCCTTGGCAAAACCAGCAGGACCATGTATCCTTTGAAGTTCCTCTCATATCAAACCCTGGTCTGTGTGACTAAGGGAAGCCTGAGATTGCATTGTTCTTTAGTTTATAATTTAGAATGTGAACACTTAAGACTGCTCTGGAAACTTTTAATCTTAACGAGGCTTTCAGCATCAATCCCACCAGGAAGGAAACAAGCAAGTACACGGAGGAGAAGGTAGTTATGCCCTTAAAGCAACACATTTTAGCATTAGCTTATCTTTTATAATGTTCTTTTTCTTGAAGCACTTGATCTGATTTGTTCATGCTTCCACAGGGATACATCTTCTCAGGCTTCACTCTCACCTCGGCCAAAGCCTAGATCGAGAAACTTTCGCACTCCCAGCAGCCGGCCTATGAGTCCTAAAGAGCAGCTGGACATCATGCACAGCCAAGAGGAGAAGATGAGGGCCATGCAGACAGAACCCAATGAGAGAGACCTAGAAGCAAGTATCAATTAATTCAGTAACGAATGTGTCACTTGCTTTTGAGTCTCCTTTTCCTGACACATTGTTGATCTTAACTTTACTCACACAGAGGTATATGTACTGCATCACCACTGGTGTCCCCAGCTCTGTGCTGGCCCCCCAGCCACTCCAGCAGATGATGAACATCATGTGTCTGCTGCCTCCCAACACTGTGGATAGTAGTAAACACCTCCAGATTATGAGGGCAAAAATGGAAGAGGAGGTCAAAAGAGATTATTACTTCAGCCTCAAGAAGAGCATAGGTATAAAACAATAAAGTGCCAATGATTCTTTAATGGCAGTATGATTTATTTAAACACCCTAAGCATATGCCACTATCACTTTAACACTGATTTTATAGACAGTCTGACCAAAACAAACAGAACTCCACTTTGACTTTTCCTTATATCTGCTGCTATCTATATATCTGCTAACATTAAACACAAACAACTATGATTCTTTCATATGTATGACCATATGGGTCGGAAAAGCTAGTCCCTCTAGTTGGTGCCTTAGTTAACTAATATTTTTCTCCGTTAAAATGCCTTCCTTGCCTTGAAAATGACATTCTGTCAATCTGTTCAATATATTTTGTCGTCCATGTTCCTTGTCAGTGGACTACATTCTGATGGACCCGTCTGAGCGCCAGCGACTGTCCATATCCAGAGTCCCCAAGCCCTTTCCCAGGAGGCTGATCCGTGCGCCAGTGCCCTGGGCAACTAGTTACAAGGAGGCCTACATGAGGCAAAGCCAACATCTGTTTACTGTCAGTCACATTATGGTCCTGCTTCAGGATGTCTGGCTAAACAGGTAATACAGATGTGCACTGTACTGTGCATTCAGTGAGGGTTAGATTATTTACTTTTACTTACTAGACAGTCTGAACATCATCATCTTCCTTTATGTTCCAGTAATGTAGCAAAATGTTCAGTTAGATCTGTTTGAGGAATTCAAACTTACATATTGTTCATTATTCATTATCTTTAAAATTTACTTTTAAAAAAACATCTTAAACAAACATTGTTAGCGTTCCAATTACAGTGTGTGAGTGTCTTTGTATACATGTCAAATATTTTATCGTGCAAACAAATAAGATAAATAAAAATAATAATAAATCTATATCTATAATATCTTGTTTCAGCTCCTCATCCTTGAGATTTGTTCGACTGGAGGACCTATTCTCCACCAGCCTCCCCCTCCTGCCATCTGAGTTTGAAGAGTTTGTCCAGAGACAGTGCCAAACCACAAGAGATGAACTGGTCCAAAAGTGAGTATTGCCAATTTGTCAGACTGTCTCAAAACAGCCAGTCTGTCAGTGAGACTATAAGGTGATGTCCAGACTAGTAGTGTGTCTTCTCATCGGCTTCTGTTCACAACCAAGAGAGCTAATCCTGTTGTAGGTGCAGTCTCATGTTTCCACCTTGTCCACTTTGTCAGACCCATGTCAGGCTGCCTTTCAGGGGATTGCTTTACACACTTCCTCTCTTTGGGATTCCATTGCACCCTTTGTTTGCATGCATGTTGTAGAGCCTGTTAGACCACGTAGCAGGCCTATAGGATGTCTGGCTGCATGGCTGGAATATGAGCCTTTGGAATTTGTAAAAACTAGCTGCCGTTTGTTTATTTCCATATTCGTAATTTGCACCCGCTTGGATACCATTATTCTGATGTGTCTCAGTTTGCTGTGCCAGCCATACTCGATACAGAGGACATTATGTGTCTCTATGGGGTTGTGTAAATGTCAATAAGAACGAGGGAATAAATAAAGGATATAATAACTGCAGTCACTAGTACAGTCGGTAGAGCTTTTATTCAGTACACATCATATTGCAGGATTTCAAACTGTGCAGGAAGCACTTCAGGTATTCCATTACCACACATGGTCTTGGAAGGGGATTATGATTACAGCAAAGAGAAGAGTTATGACCACCAGTGTTATATGACATTAAAAAAAAATCCAATCCAGACACACATTTGGATTGGATTTGTGAATTTGAGTTTTCAATTGAAAATAACCCAGTTTTTTTAAACGGAGCAGATCGGTTTTAATCCAGTTTTCACCTAGATTTTATGTCAGCATGCACCCAGAAGTTGTGATGTTTCCTGTTTAAAAAGACATGGTTCGCTGCACTTTACAATAAATGCAACAACCATAATTCAAAAATCCTTCCATTAATTTAAAGTGAAGAGACAAATGAGGAGAAAACACAAAATGAGCAGCAGATTATGTCCCTCCGCATGTACAAAGACGTTTTGCAAATGTGTTTTTTTTTCTTCAAAATTTTATTTTCACCCAAATCTTTTGTTTCACGACCATCTTCTTTCAGATGGCTGCCTCTCTGTGCATCGCTCTTTGACACCTTCGAGGACCTGTGGTTGCCCCTCATACCCAAGAGTGAGCTGGTGGCTCCAGTTGCTGTCCAGGAGTTCTTCAGCTGTGTGGCTGCTCTCATGTCATTGCAGCTCCGAAGCTTGGTCATAGAATCATTACAGGACCTGTTTTATTTCTTCAGCGTACACCAGGTTTGAACATTTGTAGATTTTTTTGTTAACATGCTAAAATAGTCTATGGAATTCTCTGAGAGGAGCACCCAAATCTACTCTTACTTTTCACACTTCACTTCAATTTTTTTTCCTGTGTTCTGTGTTCTTTAGGACGGCAATGACTTTGGCGAGGTGTTCGATGAGATGAAGTATGTCCAGCCTCAAGTGCTGCTGGTTAAGCTACAAGTGGATGAGCCTCACATTGACTTTAGTCCGAGCTTTCAGGAATGTTGGGAGGTCATCCACAGAGCCTTCATGACAATCATCAAGAGTGCTGAGAAGCTCCCAAGGGTACAGTATTCCCTTAGCACCACAAGCTTTAATAATTGTATTGCCATCAATTTTATATTACACAATACACAGTGCTGTTTCTGTTTTTATGAACATAATGTATGTATAATCTGTGACTGATATGCTTTGGCCAGGTGGAATGTAACCTCTTTCCCGATATCAAGAACTTGTACCTCCGCACCGTCAGTCCTGATGAGTTGCTGGTGACAAACCTTATCAACAAAGCCAAGGACATTTTCCACAAGAACACAGTGGGACCTAAAAAGTAATGACACATGAACTGAATTAATGTCTGTTAAATATTCTGATCTACCAGCAAGTGGAAAGGAACTACTAATACTACATCTCATTCTTCAGGTATTTGAATGTATATCAAAAATACAGCAATCTACTGGACCATACAGCAAAGCAGGAGATGTCCACTTTTCTTAAAGAGAAGCACTCATTAGAAGGATTCACAAAGGTAATTGAACCTTTCCATCTAAAATCTACACTGAACATGTGTAGATTTTCAACTGGCATTTGCTGTCTACTTGCTTTGCCAAAATCCTCTCTCCCTCTCTCAATCTTCAGAAAATTGAGAGCATTAATCACTTGTGGAAGGAGATTGCCTCACTGCGTGTTACAGTGCCCCTGTCCATGTTTTGTCTGTATGCTGGCAAGCTGAATGATGACCTGTGTGACCGTGCTGAGAGACTCAAAGACAAGGTCATCATGTTTGAAGTGGAGGAAAACCAAAAGCTTAACAAGGGGTGAGGGGAAACTCTTATTAAACCTTTGTAACTTGAACAGCAGAAAGTGTCTGTTAGTTTTAACTACTAATTTATTTTCTTTGTTTAGTTACAACAGCAAATCAGTTATATGTTTACTTAAATTTGTAGAGAGAGAATGTCAACCACAAGCTATCATTCTTTCCCAGGATCTGTCAAAAGTATGAGGAGATTACCGACACCATCAGGGGCACCCCAGAAACCACACAGGAGTTGGTGTCTCTCAACCAGTACATTAAAAAGACCGGTGATGTGACCATTCACAAGCTGATGGATGAGATTGATGAGGCAGCATACCGCCTCAACTTCCTCCTGGACTATGCCACTCTATCCTGTATGTGAAACCTCTCGTGGTATTTCCAATTACAGTCAAAAGAAATTACATTTAATGTACACAAATACCACCATACGTGACACATATTTTTAAAATGTTTCTTTATCTGTTTAGCTAAACCTAAGCCCTATCCATATCTACCAATGTTGGAATAAAGAAGTTATATCAATGTTGTTTTTTTTGGCTGTCTTTTCTCTCTTACTCTAGCTGATGACTTGAGGCTGAACTCCCATGTTTTCCAGTGGCCCAATCAGATCCTGACTGAGCTTGAAGACAGCAAGATTCGTCTGGCCACCATGAGAAAACAGGCAGAGGGCTATCTCCTAACAAGGTTACTGGAATAAACACTTTTCATGCTCCTGGTCTCACAAAAGTGGCAACCACCACAGCTGAATGTGGTGTTTGCCACTTATTTGTCCCTCCTCAGCTTCACCCAGGCACCACCCAGTCTCCCACATGAGAATTCGTTGGCTCACAGATGGAGAAGTGCAGTGAATTCAAATTTAATTAGCTAACTGTTTGGCCACAGTCAGTGTTCTCTTACACACCAAACTAACTATAGTGTCTCCAAAGCCAACAACTGAAAATCCATATGACTATCTCAGGGTAATAGAGTTTGACCAGAGGCTGCAGGGTGTCGAGAAGGAGATTCTGGCCTTTAAGAAGAAGGAAGTGATGGACATGGAGGAGATGAAGAACAGTGTGGGAAATCTCGCTCAAATCACTGCCAACCTGGAGGCTGCTCTCACTGAACTAGAGGTAAGAGACAATGCACTCTGATTTGAAAGCTTTGTTACCCAAGCAAAACATAGATCTTACTTCATCCTGAAAGTCATGTTTCAGATGGTGGCTGGAAAATGTTTATACCACTGTCCTTTCTACAGGATATCAACAAAGAGCAGACATTGCTGGACAGGGAACAGAGCCCGTTCCCAATGCTCCAAACTCTGATAGCTGACAAACAGCCATATGAACAGCTCTGGACCACAGCACTAAACTTTCAGAGCATGTCAGAAGAGTGGATGAATGGTAGGTGACTCACAGTGGGGAAACACAGCTACCATGTGACTGCATTTTAAAAGCTCTAAATGGCAAAAACAGTGCAGGATGCACAGTTGTTTTCACATTGCTGTACTTCTTTTACCATTTAACTCCTAGGTCCTTTCCTACACCTGGATGCTGAGAAAATCTCTGATGAGGTGGACATCATGTGGAGGAACATGCATAAACTGACAAAGTCTTTATCTAATCTTCCTGGGCCTTGTCGTGTGGCCAAAAGCTTCAAAAGCAAGATAGACCAGTTCAAGCAGCACCTACCCATCCTGACAACCATCTGTAACCCCGGCATCAAAGACCGGCACTGGGAGAAGGTCAGCTGAAAATATTTTGTTTTTTTGCTTTATTAGATCAGCTGACACTGATTGAAATCCAGTGTCAGATTCACTTTGTAAGGACCAAGTGTCCTGCGTCTCCTGTGATCCATGAAGCTGATGTGAAAAATGTATGTGTGTCTACAGATTAGCAGCATTGTGGGCTTTGATGTCAAACCAGATGTGAACAGCTCACTGCTGAACATGTTGGACCTGGGCCTTTCCAAGTTCTCTGATAAGTAAGACACTTTACTGACGTTACACCATGTTGGAATACATGTTAAGAGCAAAGTGAATGTACTGTGTTTATAGGAAAACCATGTGTTGTAAGAAAACGTGACCCTGATTTCTATAACTCAGCAAATGTGTGATTAACATAAACATTTTCTGAGTTATAGAAATATTCATCACCAATTTTTTTTTGGGTTCTTTTTTAATCTCTGCCCTAGGTTGGAAGAGATTGGAGCGTCAGCCAGTAAGGAGTATTCTCTAGAAAAATCCATGGAGAAGATGAAAAATGAATGGGCCAATCTCCGGTTCTCTTTCACTCCATACAGAGATACAGTATGACAAAGCTGAAATGCTCAAACACTGTCATTGTAACTTCTTCCAAAGATTTGAAATATTACAAGAAATTGACACGTTGGTTATGTTGCCATCACTGTCTTCAACTCAAACTGCCCACGAGTTTACAGAACATTGACATCAACTTCTATTAAATACACTTAATATTTTGTCATAGGGTACCAGTATTGTGTCAGCAGTGGATGACATCCAAGTGCTTCTTGATGACCACGTGATTAAGACGCAGACCATGCGAGGTTCACCTTTCATTAAGCCAATAGAGGTTGAATGTAAGGTAAGACGCGGCAACGCAAATCACTCTTGATCCCCTTAAGCAGGTGACACTTAAGTAAAAGGATAAAGCCCGTGTAGGTCAGTAGGTATGAACGGTAGATGTAGCCATAGTGAACTTGGCTTTGAGAAGATAACGTTGATGTCTCCTTTCTTTCTTTGAGTGGAACTATGGTGATGGTTCATCATACTGTACTATAGCACTGTCACATTTTCAGAACTAATAAACTGCAGATGAATCGCACATATCACTCCTACTGCTGTAGGATATATATAGGTGTTCTACTGTATACATCCTACAAACAGCTAAGGGTGAATTATTGTTACAATTGACATGATATAGTATTTTGATGTTTAAATGTTTATGCCTTTAAAAATGTAGAGTAAGTCAAAGCCAAAGTTCAACATACATAAAATGAGTTTGTGTGATTTTGGAAGTCTGTGTGTGCACCTCTGCCAAGTAAAGCCACAAAAGTAATGCTTGTGTTTGCAGTAAGAGGTGGTCTGAGCAGGCGGAAATACAAGCACAATTTCATGCCAGAACAAGTAACAAAATTGTCTGTTTTGCATAAACACAACCTAAGCAATGGCACTCACTATGCACCAGTGAAAATGGCTTTGTTTGGAGCCATACAATTACCATAAAAAGGCTTGGAACAACCTGTTTGAGGAATGCTTTAATATGATTTGTTTACACTACTACTTTTTAATATTGTATCTTATTTTCTTTTTTGTGGGTTCTTGTTTGTAATCATTCATTTCTTGAATATTATGTTGGCTTTTGTTGGATTGTTGCAGCATTTTGTAAACTATGCTTTAGAAATGCTATGAGACACAACAATAGCTTGTTGTTGCTAGAATTGTGTTATTCTCACCATTACTTTCCTACCTAGCAATGGGAGGACAAGCTGCTGAGTATGCAGGACATCCTAGACTCCATGTTGAAGTGTCAAGCTACTTGGCTCTATCTTGAACCCATCTTCAGCTCTAAGGACATCATTGCCCAGATGCCAGAGGAGGGACGCAAGTTTGCCATTGTGGACAGCTACTGGAAAAACATCATCGCTGAAGCGGTAAGATCCTCTGGACAAACAACCTCCTGTTTTAGTTTGCAGAAATGGAGTCTCATGCACTTTGCTTTGCTTTGGCTTCTATGTGATTTCACTGGTCCAGGTTAAGGATACACATGTGCTGGTGGCTACAAGCCAGCCCAACATGCTGGAACGGCTACAGGAATCCAATGTGTTCCTGGATGACATCCAAAAAGGCCTCAATACCTACCTGGAAAAGAAGAGGCTCTATTTCCCAAGGTTTTGACCACTAGCACTAGCCCTAATAGTACATTATAATTACAGAACATACAAATGACACAGTGAGCACTTACCGGTATATTAGCGTTCTTTCTAAGGGTCTTGTCAAGTGGTTGTTTTGTTTCCTCTCTCCTCTTCATCATATTCCCAGGTTCTTCTTCCTGTCCAACGACGAGCTGCTGGAGATCCTGTCACAGACCAAAGACCCACTGTGTGTGCAGCCCCACCTGAAGAAGTGCTTTGAGGGCATTGCCAAACTGGAGTTCACCAAGGACATGGCGATCACTGGCATGATCAGCTCTGAGAAGGAGACTGTGCCCTTCACAGAAAAGATTTATCCTGCCCAAGCCAAGGTATAGAACAGATAGTGTTTTTATACATTGTGTCAGTAGTTGTTTCATATATCATTTTGACATTAATGACACACTGTATATGTGTCATTTCTATTTCATATTCTTATATTTCTGTTTTGTTAACAAATGTTACTTTGTTGGACATAACATGGTGGACATATGTGGTGGACTGTTACCGTCTGATATTCAGGGTATGGTAGAGAAGTGGCTGCTGCAGGTGGAGAACCTAATGCTCAGGAGTGTTCGACATGTCATCCATCAAGGAGTGATTCAGTATGCAGAGGTATTTGAGGATATAACTTTATTTTTGAATCTGTGATGAACTTAGGTTGACTGACAGTAGATGTAAGCAAGTCATGGCTATAAAGGGGGACTATACTGGGGACTGGGATGGTTTAATTTTATGAATGGTATGATCTTTTTATATATATATATATATATATATAAAACCAGCCATCAGTTCTTTTAATTTTATGAATGGTATGATCTTTTTTTTTTGTTTTTTGTTTTTTTTTATATAAAACCAGCCATCAGTCCTTTGGAGTAGTATTAAAAAGGGGGTGATGTTAATGTAAATTGAACATCACTACCATTGATTCTGGTTCAGATCAAGCATTTCAAAGGGTATAAGAAGCGTAAATACCTCATCTTTATTGTGTAATTTTTTTTTTTTGCTGTAGTTGCCCAGGAAGAAGTGGGTGTTGCAGTGGCCTGGCCAAGTTGTCATTTGTGCCTCCTCCATCTTTTGGACTACTGAAGTATCTGAAGCCATCCAGACCAACTCTCTGCATGTCAGTCTTTAGATCCACCAGTACATCCACTGCTAACTTCTACATAGAAAGACAACTTTTAAGCCCAACAATTACACAATTATTACAACATAGTCTAACCTGTGTACTGATTCTCCATTCCACCCAAAGGCCTATGTGGAGAAGTGCAATGCCCAAATTGCTGACATCGTGGAGCTGGTGCGTGGGAAGCTGCCAGGAGGGGCAAGGATGACCCTTGGTGCTCTTACTGTTATAGATGTTCATGGTAATATAACTGTTATTTTAAATGGATAAAATGGGTTCTCTTGATTAAATCTGGCTTGTGGAATATCTCACGCATTTTTCTCTCCTAGCTCGAGATGTTGTGGCAAAACTGGCAGAGGACCGCATCTCCACACTGAATGACTTTGCGTGGATTTCTCAGCTGCGTTACTTCTGGGAGGATGGAGAAGTGATGCTGCGCATGATCACCACCTGCTTGAAATATGGCTATGAATATCTGGGCAATTCCCCCCGTCTTGTAATTACACCACTTACTGACCGTTGCTACAGGTAACTTACAGTTTATTTCATCCCTTATTATTTATTTTATCCCTTATTCCCTATTCTAACATTCTGTAACTCAAATGTCCAAGTTCTGTCATTGTATCATTTGGTCAAATGACTTTGTGCTACACCAGAACTCTAATGGGGGCTTTGAAGTTGAACTTGGGGGGAGCTCCTGAGGGTCCTGCAGGAACTGGCAAGACTGAGACCACAAAAGATCTGGCAAAAGCTTTGGCTAAACAGGTACATCAAATGGTTTACAGTAAAACACTGATCTGCATTTTATTTGTGTGTGTTTTTTTCTTCTTAATACTGACTTTAAGGCTATTATTTGTTTCTAGTGTGTGGTGTTCAACTGCTCCGATGGTCTGGACTACAAGGCCATGAGTAAGTTCTTCAAAGGACTGGCTCAGTCTGGTGCTTGGGCCTGCTTTGATGAATTCAATCGTATCGAGGTGAGCACAACTATTGTTATACTGGTCAAATCTGTGTATATCTGTTAAATCAAATGGCCCAAATACCCCATCTGCTTTAACTGAATAGTAGCTTAAGATTAGTGAACAAAGATTCTATTAATTTAAGACTTAGGTAGACTTGGACTTAGGTTTTTTGTTAATTTTGTTGTATTGAAAAATGTTCATGATAAAACTTGAATAGTCAGTTTGACCTCTCAGATAAAGAGTCATTATAGATTTGGAATCAAGTGTGCACAACCACATATTAACAAAATCTGTTGTCCTCCAACTCAGAAACCTAGCCACATTTAGATCATTTGCAACTCAGCAGGATATAGAGATGCTGCTTTACTTTTATACCAAATTGATTGGATTGTTTTAATACACTTAAACTGAGTAATTGACAGATTGCTAAATGCATATTCTTTTTTTGTTCACTTAGTTACTCACAATGTATTTGTGTGTGTCACAGGTGGAGGTGCTCTCTGTGGTGGCTCAGCAGGTCCTCTGCATACAACAGGCCATTGGCAAGAATCTGAAGACCTTCATGTTTGAGGGGACAGAGCTGTCACTCAACCCAACCTGCTCTGTGTTCATCACCATGAACCCCGGTTATGCTGGCAGGGCCGAGCTCCCTGACAACCTAAAGGTGCATCACTGTTGCACAGTAGTATAGCCTTAAACGTCACTCAACAGTGCCGAATGTGATGATGAAGAAGGAATGGGAAAAGTTTAAAGAATACTAGAATAAGAATAGAATATAAGAGAATAAGTTGCTGGAACTGGATGTATACCTGTCAATCTTGTCTTGTAGGCTCTTTTCCGTACAGTGGCTATGATGGTGCCAGACTATGGTCTTATAGGAGAAATCTCATTATACTCTATGGGCTTCATTGAATCTCGCAGGTATGTGTGATTGATGTCCTGGACAATATATTTTTAGTAAGTATATTTTCTGGTTGGACTCTCGGTTGGTTCATTCATAAAGCCTCATACATCTTAAATTACAATTTTACTGACAGTTTGGCCCAGAAGATTGTGGCTACCTACCGTTTGTGCTCCGAGCAGCTGTCTTCCCAACACCACTATGACTACGGTATGCGAGCTGTGAAGTCTGTGCTGACTGCAGCAGGGAATCTGAAGCTGAAGTACCCGGAGGAGAACGAGAGCGTGCTGTTGCTTAGGGCGCTGATGGATGTCAATATGGCCAAGTTTCTAGCACAGGATGTGCCACTGTTTCAGGTGACCAATTTTGCACCAAATCCAAGTGCATTTCTGTGTATGCACCAGTTGGTTTAGTAATTATTCAGTTAAATTCTCCTGCTGCTGCCCACAGGGTATCATCTCTGATTTATTCCCTGGCGTGGTCCTTCCAAAACCAGACTATGATCTCCTCCTCAAGGCTCTTAATGACAATATTGCTAGGCTCAACCTCCAGCCTGTCCCATGGTTCATTGGAAAAATTATCCAGGTACCAATGAGGAGTACTGCTTTGTAATACTTAAGATACTCATAGAAGTTGTTTAGCTTGTTCACAAAAAATTTACTCAAAATTTGATTTGTGATTGTTTATAGGTGTATGAGATGATGTTGGTACGCCATGGTTTCATGATAGTAGGAGACCCCCTAGGAGGAAAGACTTCGGCATATAAAGTTCTTGCTGCTGCCCTTGGAGACCTTTATAAAGGCAGGTATTTCAGATAACACTTCTAGTTTACCACCATGTTTTTTAATGGTAAATTGGTCTCTAGCAAGCCATTAGCAAAGATATGATTCTATTTCAGTTTTGAATTTTTTTGCAATTATTATTCATAATGGTTTATTCCGTCTCATTCCACCACATTTTCAGCCAATCTCATGGAGGAGTTTGCAGTGAGTTACTGCATCATCAACCCCAAGGCTATCACCATGGGCCAGCTGTATGGGTGCTTCGATCCAGTCAGCCATGAGTGGTCTGATGGTGTGCTGGCCACCTCCTTCAGGGATCAGGCTATATCCACCTCAGAAGATCGACAGTGGATCATCTTTGATGGGCCCATTGATGCTGTCTGGATTGAGAACATGAATACTGTGCTGGATGACAACAAGAAGGTACTGGCCATTTTGATGCCTTCCTCACTGTAGTTTTTTTCTTACAGTGTAAGAAGTGTGTTCTCGGTTGTTAAATGCTGATAGCTGTTAGTTAGTCAATTGGTTGATCAGGCTTTCTGTTCATTCAAACATCCACAATAAGTTATCTAAACAACTGCTGGCCAGATTCATTGAAATTTGTTATGGACATTCATAGCTTTTGTAGCAGATTTACCTTTGATTTACGACCTTTAAATAAGAAGCCTCTCTCCTTTTCACTCTATTCTCTGCTAGCTTTGTTTGATGAGTGGTGAGATCATCCAGATGAGTGCCAAGATGAGCCTGATCTTTGAACCTGCTGACCTGGAGCAAGCTTCTCCGGCTACCGTCAGTAGGTGAGCAACACAGACAAAAGCTGCACCAGCGACTGTGGTATATATATAGCCGACAGAAAGCATACGTTTTGAAAGTTTTAGAAAAAGTTTGTTTTTTTAATTTGACCATCTGTCTGTAGGTGTGGTATGATCTACATGGAACCTCTGCAGCTGGGCTGGTCTCCTCTCAGAGATTCCTACATGAATACACTGCCTGAAAGCCTGAGCACTGAACATAGAGAACTGGTGAGATTACAAAAATTCATGTCTTAATTGGCTCATCAACTACCTTTTACGGTTTTTGTTACACTTTCCTTTCAGATGCATGTGTCTTATATCTGCTTCTTTGATCTTTTGTCCCACAGATCGTGGATCTGTTTGATTGGCTAGTTCAGCCCTGTCTGGACTTTATAGACAGGGAGTGTCGCTTTGTAGTTCAAACATCTCCCATTCACTTGGCCTACAGTCTAATGAAGTTGTACACTTGTCTAATGGGTTAGTAAGAATGACATTTAATTGATAAGTTATACATATTTCTTTTGTCAGTGTTTATAGCGTTAACATTCCTGTCTATACCTAGATGAAATTTCTGCATCAGGAGCCAATGATACACAGATGTCCAGCCAACAGATAACCATGTGGCTGCAGGGTCTGTTCCTATTCGCAGTTGTATGGACTCTGGGTGGGACCATCACTGGGAACAGTCATAAGAAGTTTGATGTCTTCTACCGCAATCTGATCATGGGCATGGACGATAAGCACCCTCGGCCTAAGAGTATCAAACTCAAAAAGAACAACATCTTCCCTGAGAGAGGTCACAAAATCTAAAAAATAATTATGTATATAGTTACTATACCAATAGAAAATCTCCCTTTTTAACATTAGTAATGCATGATGTTTATTTATTGTTTTACAGGCATGGTCTATGACTACTACTTTCATAAGGATGGACAAGGACAATGGAATGTATGGACTGATTCAATCACAAATGAAGAAAACGTCATTCCAGCTGGAGCCAATGTGAGTGTGTTTGTATCACAGAGGTTACTGCTGCTAAAGATGCCACTGTGGATGTCTCTGTTCGCTGAAACTCTGCTTATCCTTCCCAGGTGTCAGACCTCATCATCCCAACCATGGAGACGGCACGTCAGCTTTTTTTCCTGCGTACCTACCTGGCACATGAAATACCCATGCTGTTTGTTGGGCCCACTGGCACTGGCAAATCTGTCATCAACAAAAGCTTCTTGGTAACGTTGCCTAAAGAGCAGTACACACCAAACTGTATCAACTTCTCAGCCCGAACTTCAGCAAATCAGACCCAAGACATCATCATGGCCAAGCTGGACCGAAGAAGGAAGGGCGTGTTTGGACCTCCTATGGGAAAGAAGTGTGTCGTCTATGTTGGTAAAGATGGACGCACATACAGTATAATCACATACTGTTGAGTTAAAAGTTGATCATTGAGTGAAGGTGTCACATGTTAAGAAGTGTTTGATAGTCATTGATCGTTACCGTTATCTCTTCTAACATAGATGATCTGAACATGCCAGCTAAGGAAATCTACGGCGCCCAACCCCCAATCGAGCTGTTGAGGCAGTGGATTGACCATCATCACTGGTATGACAAGAAGGACACCTCCATACTAAACATAGTGGATGTGCTGTTTCTGTCTGCAATGGGGCCTCCTGGTGGTGGGAAAAACGACATCACAGGTATTGCTGAAATAAATATTTATTTAGTAGTAGTAATTTTACTACAGAAAGCAGCAATAATAAGGTTTACTACAATTAACAAAATGTTTGAAATGCTAGGCCGCTTCACCCGCCACTTGAATATCATCTCAATTGATTCCTTTGATGATGAAACACTGACCAAGATATTCAGCTCCATTACTGACTGGCACTTCAGCAAGGACTTTGATGCCTCTTTCTACAGGTAACTTGTCAAATATGTATTAGAATGTCTTACAGTGGAAGAATAATATAAATGATCTTTGTCAGAAAGATGTACTGAATTTTGTCTTATGTCCAAGGCTAGGCAAGATCATGGTCCAGGCCACCATGGCAGTCTATAAGGATACCATGGACAGCTTCCTCCCCACCCCATCTAAGTCCCACTACATCTTCAACCTGCGGGACTTTGCTCGAGTGATACGAGGTGTGCTCCTGGCTCCACATACGCACATGCAGGTAAGAGTGAAAACACTAGTGAAATCATGGTTCGTACACAGTCTTGAAAGTTTGGTAAATGCTTAATTTTAGCCATTATGTTTTCAAGGTTAGGAATATGCTTGAATTTTGATATACTACTTGAAAAATGCTTGATTTACAGCATAATCTGGTGTTTCATCTGCACAATCACTCATGTAAACCAAAAATCTTTTAATATTTGAAATGAAACGATCCTGTCGTCATATTTGTTTGTTGTCTCCTGGCATTTATAGTAACAATTTAGATCTGATTATAAAGGCTTCGAGAGTCTGGAAATTTTTGGTTTAGGCACCTTGAAAGTGCTTGAAAAGTGCTTGAACCCTGTGAAATGTTTAAATGAATTGTCTGAATCTGAATTGCTGTATCTCTTCCTCTTGTGTGTTGGCCATTTATGTCAGGACGGAGACAAACTGATCCGCCTGTGGATCCACGAGGTCTACCGTGTTTTCTATGACCGACTCATTGACAACGAAGACAAGGAGACATTCTTTGGCATCGTCAAAGAGAGAACCTCAAACTTCTTTAAGCAGAGTGTGGAAAAGGTACATATTTGATTAGTGCACACACACACACACACACACACACACATACACGCACTCTCACAAATCTTTTTTTTTTTAAATCAGTTTTTCAGTTCTGTCATTTTGCATGTTATCTCACAAATTATGAACAAATATGACTGAAATTTTGTGGATAAAAAGCCCTTTGCAAAAGATCTGTTTACTAGATTTGGGTCAAAATCACTTTAAAGCTGGGGTAGGCAGTTTTCTTTTGGCGTCACTGGGCAAAAATGCCATATTAACCGTGCAGCATATTGTAATTCAAGTGGTCTGAGAGCAGACCTCCATTTCAGCCCCCCCTCTTGCCTCTGTTTTCAGGCTTCAGAAAATCTATCCCGTGACGGTAGACTTTAACCTATCTCAGGTTATTTCAGAGAGACGGTGTGTTCGTATTGGCTAAGCTACAAGAGCAGATGTGTGTACACGTCCCTTCAGATGGTGAAAACCTGATTCAGTGGAGGAAAATCCTGAAACTTGATAACTTGATAAATTTCCAACACCTCCTTTGCCTACAGCAGTGTATAGTACAAAACAACACGTCCCAGCTCCACACGGAGCTTCAGGCACATTACGTTCAATGCCATGGCGCTCATAATGACGAGTGGCAAAGAGGCATGATGACAAACAGTGGGGAGTAACTTTTGACGGGGCACAGGGGTGTGTGTGCGGTGTACTAGCCTCTCTTCCCGCTGCTGGACGGAGTTGTAGCTGCCTCTGAAGCCTGGGGTGCTCTGCTCTGCGACTGCGAAGCGCTGGAGGGGCGTCTTTGAGAAAACATGTCACGGCAGGAGGGACCATGGTCTCGGTGAGGCTCACGCCGTGGGGAACCGACTCCTTCTGCTGCCGGTCGAAGTTGTGGGCTTGGTGGGAGGGGCTTAGCGGAGTGATACGAGGCAGCAGAGAGAGAGGCGGAAGGTTTTGCCTAGCTTGCACAGATTCTGCCTACCCCAGCTTTAAAGGGTTTCTGCTATCAGATACATTTTGTCTTTCAATAACTACTTCTGCATTTATGTGCTTATTGGAAAGTACAAACCTAAGAATTTCCAAGTCAGCTAGGTACTAAGCAGCACTGCAGTCACAAGCTTTTTTTTTCAGAAAGTCAAACCCGAAACAGAAACAATAAACAAACAAACTGTCAGAGAAGCTGCTGCTTTGTGTAGTATAGTGCAGTCTGGTCTAGATTTAAAACTGTGTTTAATCCTAAATCTCTCCCATTGTTGTCTAGCTCCTGAGCCATCTCAGCCCAGATGGCAAGGTAGTGGACGAGAGCATCCGTAGCTTGTTCTTCGGTGACTATGCCAAGCCTGATTCTGATGTTAAGGCCTACGATGAAATCACAGACTTGTGTGCCTTACAAGAAGTGATGGAGTTCTACCTGGATGAGTACAACAACTGCAGCAAGGCACCCATGTCCCTTGTAATGTTCAAATTTGCCATTGAGCACATTTCCCGCATCTGCCGTGTGCTGAAACAAGACAATGGCCACCTTCTACTCGTCGGCATTGGTGGTTCAGGGCGTCAGAGCACCACTAAGCTGGGCACCTTCATCAATGATTATGTCCCATTCCAGATTGAGTTGACCAAGAACTACAGCATGTCAGACTGGCGTGATGACCTGAAGCGGATAATGCTTAAAGCAGGAATTGAGGGAAAGAGCATGGTGTTCCTGTTCAATGACAGCCAAATTAAGGATGAGGCCATGTTAGAAGACATCAACATGCTGCTTAACACTGGTGATGTGCCTAACATCTTTGCTGCGGATGAACGTGCTGACATAATTGAGAAAGTGCAGGGAATTGCGCGGATGGAGGGCAAAAAGATTGATGCTACTCCGCTGTCAATGTACAACTTCTTCATTGACCGTGTGAAGGCCAACCTTCACATTGTGCTAGGTAGGCGCCTTTATATATCCTTTTTCTTTTTTTGATTGAAGTTTTACTAAGTAGTTGTAACTGGGAATTATTGTATTCAACAGCCATGAGTCCTATCGGCGATGCGTTTAGGAACCGTCTCAGGATGTTCCCCTCCCTTATCAACTGCTGCACCATTGACTGGTTCCATGCATGGCCAAATGATGCTCTGGAGATGGTGGCCCACAAGTTCCTAGAGGATGTGGAAATGGACAATGACATCAAATTTGAGTAAGGACATAAAAAGGATGCAAGGATACTCGTTCCAACAGTGACATTGTTTATATTTGCATATAGCACTGTATAGCTCTGTGTTTTCTTTTCTGTGATCTCAGGGTAGTGGAGATGTGCAAGACCTTCCAGACAAGTGTCAGAGACATGTCTCAAAGGTACTTTTCCAGACTGAGGAGACACAACTATGTCACACCCACCTCCTACCTTGAACTCATCCTCACCTTCAAGACTCTGCTCAATGCCAAGAGGAATGAAGTGGATACTGCAAGAAACCGCTATATCGTTGGTCTCCAGAAACTGGAGTTTGCTGCGTCTCAGGTGATGCACCCTGTCAAGTAATATTAACTTGAACGTCACCTTGTTTCTCTGACCAAGTGAATGATATTGACACATCATCATCCAACTTAATACTATGTCCACAGGTGTCAGTGATGCAGGAGGAGCTGACAGCATTGCAACCAGAGCTCATCCAGACCTCAGCTGAAACAGATCAGATGATGGTTAAGATAGAGGGGGAAACAGTGGAGGTGGATGCTAAGAAAGAACTTGTGTCTGCTGATGAGAAAGTGGCTAATGAAGCCGCAGCTGCAGCCCAAGCCATTAAGGTATATGTGTATTTCATGAGCAATGACACATTTTGTTGCATTTGTGCAAAAATGTCCATAATTTAGGTAGCAATCAAATCTTTTTTTTCTTTTTATCTGCCAATTTTTTAAAAAAAAGTTAAAAATGTACATATTTAGACCCTGATTGTTGTGTACTGGTTATCTTTCAGGATGAGTGTGAGGGAGACTTGGCAGAAGCAATGCCTGCATTGGAGGCTGCCCTGTCAGCCCTGGACACCTTAAAACCTGCAGACATTACAGTAGTTAAGTCTATGCAGAACCCACCAGGTCTAGTCAAACTAGTGATGGAGTCCATCTGTGTCATGAAGGGCATCAAACCTGAGAGAAAACCTGATCCTAGTGGCTCAGGTAAGATCATAGCTTTGAAAGAATGATTTTAAAATGGCATTATTCTCACTGACACTGATTTATATAATACTTTTGATATATACAAATATTCAGCTCAATATAAAATATGATAACAGCATTACTATTTCAAATAAATGTGTTGTAGGTAAGATGGTTGAGGACTTCTGGGGGCCCTCTAAGAAGCTCCTTGGAGACCTGAAGTTTTTGGAAAGCCTCAAAGCCTACGACAAAGACAACATTCCTGCCCCGTACATCAAGAAAATCAGAGAAAAGTTCATCGACAACCCAGAGTTCCAACCCTCTGTTATTAAAAATGTCTCCTCGGCTTGCGAGGGTCTCTGTAAATGGGTGCGAGCAATGGAAGTGTATGAGCGTGTAGCCAAAGTGGTAGCCCCTAAGAAGGAGAGACTGAAGCTGGCTGAGGATGAGCTGGCTGTACAAATGAAAATGTTGACTATAAAAAGGGCTGAGCTGAAAAAAGTTGAGGACAGACTGCAGAGCCTGAATGATGACTTGGATGCCATGATTAAGAAGAAGAAAGAACTGGAGGACAACATTGAATTGTGTTCTCAGAAGCTGATCAGAGCAGAGAAGCTGATAGGAGGACTGGGTGGGGAGAAGGACAGGTGGACAGAGGCCGCAAGGCAACTAGGAATTAGGTATATCAAAATATGTACTGCATATTAATCTTCCTTATTAGTCATGATGTGTGGTGTAGTGTGCCTGAAGTTTAATATTAATCACACTGGTACTATATTTTCCTTCTGCAGATACACCAACCTGACAGGTGACATACTCCTCTCATCAGGAACTGTATCTTACCTTGGGGCATTTACAGTAGACTACCGTATAGAGTGCCAGGCGCTGTGGCATGTCCTGTGCCAGCAGAAGAAAATCCCCTGCTCTGAGCACTTCACCCTCAGCAACACTCTGGGTAACCAGGTGGCCATCAGAGCATGGCAGATTGCTGGACTGCCAGTGGACTCCTTCTCCACAGACAATGGTATCATTGTGTTTAACTCCCGTCGGTGGCCCCTGATGATTGACCCTCAAGGTCAAGCCAACAAGTGGATCAAGAACATGGAGAAGGCTAATAAACTTGCTGTCATCAAACTGTCTGATGGAAACTATGTGAGAATCTTGGAGAATTGCATCCAGTTTGGAACCCCAGTTCTTTTGGAGAACGTTGGAGAGGAACTTGATCCGGTACTCGAACCTGTGTTGCTGAAGCAGACCTTCAAACAGCAGGGTGTCGATTACATGAAAATAGGAGAGAATATTGTGGAATATTCTAAAGACTTTTTGTTCTACATGACCACTGGACTGAGGAACCCTCACTACCTACCAGAAGTGGCTGTCAAAGTCTGTCTGCTGAACTTTATGATCACACCACAGGGTCTACAGGACCAGCTTTTAGGGCTTGTAGCAGCCAAAGAGAAACCTGAGCTGGAAGAGAAGAAGAACCAGCTCATTCTGGAGAGTGCTGCTAACAACAAGCAACTGAAGGAAATTGAGGATAAGATCTTACAAGTGCTCTCCTCTTCCAAGGGAAACATCCTCGAGGATGAGACTGCCATTAAAATCTTGTCATCCTCCAAAATCCTCTCTGAGGAGATCTCAGAGAAGCAAAAAATTGCCGGTGTTACAGAGAAAGAGATTGATGACACTCGCATGGGTTACCGTCCTGTGGCTGAGCACTCCTCCATTTTGTTTTTCTGTATCTCAGAATTAGCCAATATCGAGCCTATGTACCAGTACTCCCTAACCTGGTTCATTAACCTCTACCTGTATTCCATTGCTCAGAGCTTGAAGAGCGATGATGTGGCTGAAAGGATCAACAACATTGTTGTGCACTTTACCCTCAGCATCTACAACAATGTGTGCCGCTCGCTTTTTGAGAAGGATAAGTTGCTTTTCTCCCTGCTGCTCACTGTAGGCATCATGCAGGGTAAGGGCCAGGTTGATGACCAAGTCTGGCGCTTCCTTCTAACAGGTGGCATTGCTTTGGATAACCCTTACCCCAACCCTGCTCCAGAGTGGCTGTCTGACAAATCTTGGTCTGAAATCGTCAGGGCATCCAAACTTCCAAACCTGCATGGTTTCTTTGAACATGTCCAAGACAACATCTCCAAATGGAAGAAGCTCAATGACTCAGGAATGCCCCATAAGTACCAGTTACCTGACCAGTGGAGTACTTTGGTGGGGATGGACAGAATGGTAGTAATCAGGTGCTTCCGGCCAGATAAACTGGTTCCAGCAGTGCAGGATTTCATAGTGGATAACATGGGACAAGCTTACATTGAACCGCCCACCTTTGACCTGGCAGGGAGTTACAAAGACTCCAACTGCTGCTCTCCTCTCATCTTTGTGTTGTCACCAGGATCTGATCCAACTGCAGGTAATTGGAGACTTGTGATCTTTGTACATTTTAACACATGAAAGCCCCACACCATCTAGTCAAACTGTAATATACAATCAAGGAAACTTGGTTGTAACTCCTGGTTTTATTTTGGATACCAAAAGTCTTTAATAGAGTATTACTATGTTTCTTCAGGTCTGCTGAAGTTTGCTGATGACCTAGAAATGGGGGGCAGTAAGACCCAAACCATTTCTCTCGGACAGGGACAGGGACCCATAGCAGCTCAGATGATTGACAAAGCCAACAAACAGGGCACCTGGGTGGTACTGCAGAACTGCCACCTGGCCACCAGCTGGATGCCCACTCTGGAGAGGATCTGTGAGGAAACCATAACCCCAGAGAACACACACCCTAGCTTTAGGTAACAGATTCTACACAGTGAGTTTAACTGAAACATATTCTTGCATGAAGAAGACGATAAAGGCAAGTACTTTTTCCTCTTCCCAGGTTGTGGTTAACCAGTTATCCATCCGACAAGTTCCCAGTCAGTATCCTGCAGAATGGGCTGAAGATGACCAATGAGCCTCCTAAAGGAATAAGAGCCAACCTGTTGCGTTCCTACCTGAGTCACCCCATCTCTGACCCTGACTTCTTTGGCAGCTCCAAGAAACAGGTCATTTGGCAGAAGCTCCTATTTGGTCTCACCTTCTTTCATGCTCTAGTACAAGAAAGGAGGAACTTTGGACCTCTGGGTGAGAAATATAAACTATAATTCTGCTGCTATAAATTTGCTGTTTGACCCTTGTGTGATGAAATTTATTTTTTAATCCTGGATCATTTTAAGGTGGTTTAAGTTCTTCATTTTGATATTTTAATTTTTTTGTGATTATTAAATAAATGTATTGTACCATTATTCTGTCATTATATGTCAAAACAATCCTGTTGCTGTTGTTTGTCCATTTTCTCTCAGGTTGGAATATTCCCTATGAGTTTAATGAGTCTGACCTGAGGATCAGTATGAGGCAGATCCAGATGTTCCTGGATGAGTATGATGAGGTTCCACTGGAGGCCCTCTCATATCTTACAGGTACGGTCTCGTACCTTTATAGTTGTTAACACAGCAGCACATTCATTTACACCAATGAAATTGGCAGCATGTTGATATTCTGAGTAGGTAGGTCACCCTTGAATCACCAGCTGATGTAGGACCTTAGGGCCTTGTTTTTTTAATCTGTGACCTTTATTACTCTCCCCTCGCTCTTTGCACATATAAAATATGTATACAGAATATGGCTCAAACTTGACGAAACCTCTCAATAAACATCACAACAATGTCCTTGGATTTCCATTTTTGTTTGTTTGTTTTAATGATTTCTTCGCTTCTCAGGTGAGTGTAACTATGGTGGCAGGGTGACAGACGACAAAGACAGGCGTCTGCTGCTGTCGCTTCTGTCCATCTTCTACAGTTGGGAGCTGATAGAACAGGAGTGCTGCCACCTGTGTGAGGGAGATGTGTATTATGTCCCTGCTCACGGCCCCTATCAGGTACTGACAGAACTCTACTCTATTTATAATTAGTGCTACAGTGTACGACTGCCATATCCATCATCATCAGTCATGACATGATATAAAGCAGCTATCTTCTTATGTCATCATTGCTAAAGTAAATACAAGCTTGCATTTCAAATAAACACAACAGCAGCTGATTTCACTGTACACCCAGAGGAGGATTAATGGTTTTAGTCACTGAGTGTAATGTTTGCCTAGAATGAAATCTACATAGAGGACACAGTGTTAAAGATCACTGTTATAAGTCAAGTAATTCTTTAATCATCCTGTTTGATAAGGAGATTCATTTTCAAATATGATTTTCTTTATTCCAGACGTATGTTGACTACATTCGCAGTCTTCCTATTTGTGCCGATCCTTGTGTGTTCGGACTTCATAGCAATGCTGACATCACCAAAGATAATCAAGAGACCAATCAGCTCTTGGATGGAGTACTGCTGACTCTGCCCAGGCAGACAGGAGGCGGGGCTAAGTCTTCTCAGGTTTGCACTGCCTGTTGTCTGAAGCATTCTGGCTGATTCTAATTTCCCTGAGGAAACACTGTATGCAAACTTGTTGTCCTATATTCAAGCTTTGTGTTGTCGGCTGTTTGTGTTGTAGGAAGTGGTAGATGAGCTTGCGGAAGACATCCTGTCTAAGCTGCCAGCAGACTTTGACATACAAATGGTGACTGATAAATACCCAGTCATGTATGAGGAGTCTATGAATACTGTTCTGAGGCAGGAAATCATCCGCTTTAACAGGTAGCAACAACTTGGGCTGCTATGAAATTAAATATTCATGCTGGAAAAGACTAACCTTAACTCAAGGATCAGTTTGTGAAGGACACACTGATGAAACCATTTACAATTAATACCTGATCACATTCATCTCTCCTCTTGACAGACTCACTCATGTGGTGCGTGACAGCTTGGTAAACATCCGCAAAGCTTTGAAGGGCCAGATTGTAATGTCTGCTGAACTTGAGAACGTCTTCAACAGTATGCTGGTGGGCAAAGTGCCCGCTATGTGGGCAGCCAAGTCATACCCCTCTCTTAAGCCAATGGGGAGCTACGTGACTGATCTCTTAGCCAGGCTGCAGTTCCTACAAGTAAGAATTATGATTGTCATGGGTTACACAGACCTCGAGTGAAGGTGGAATATGACTTACAAGTTGAATGAAGCACATACTAAGTAGTTCACGTTCAATAACATATATGTACTGTTTGCTTGGTGTTAAGTAAGGGAAATTGTTTGAATATGCATGAAATTAAAATCATCTTCAGTATGTGTTAGGAAAAAATGAACAAAGTTGACATAAACTAATCTGTTACACTCAGATCAAAGTAAAGCAACACTGGTTGTATAGAGAACAGATTTTTTGCTTTTATACATATATACTGTATGTGTATACACACACACACACACACACACACACACACACACACATATATATATATATATATATGCATATGCTTGCATGTCTGTCTTGACAGGATTGGATAGACAACGGCCCACCCACAGTCTTCTGGCTCTCTGGCTTCTACTTCACACAGTCATTTCTTACTGGAGTGGCTCAGAATTTTGCCAGGAAGTACACCATCCCCATAGACTACATTGGCTTTGAATTTGAGGTATGCAATTATTTTGCTAACCTTTCTCAGTGTTTTTGGTCATATTTTATCATGATAATGTATTAATAATAGGGAGATATTGGATGGATATTCATGCTCTGAGTGGTGTTCCAGGTAACTAAACAGGGGACCCATATTGATAAGAAGCCAGAGGACGGGGCCTATGTTAGGGGTCTTTTCATGGAGGGGGCTCGCTGGGACAGAGAAGACATGGTCATTGGAGAGTCCCTCCCCAAGATCCTCTTTGACTCATTGCCCATCATCAAGCTCAAACCAGGAGAAATGTCCAAGTTTCAACATGAAAACATCTACGTTTGTCCAGTTTACAAAACCAGCGCTCGCAGAGGGACCTTGTCCACCACCGGCCACTCCACCAACTACGTCATGTCCATCGAGCTGCCCTCTGACAAGCCACAGAAACACTGGGTTAACCGCGGAGTGGCATGCCTCTGCCAGCTGGATGACTAAGAACGAGCATCGACTGATTCTGTATTTTGAACTGTATATGCCAAAGAAAGTCTATGTGTTTGTATGCCAAAGTATCACAGGTATAAACTGACTGGTTTTAAGGACAATTGTCCCATATTGGCAACCATGAACACAATCAAAACATCTATTATTTCATAGTGGATACAATGAAATTTTATGGTAATATTTTGTCGTGAAGAGGACACAATTGTAGCATATCTAGCATGGTGTATTGGGAATGGAGGTTTGTTTTTTGTTGTTGTTTTTTTAGCTTTACTAGCCTACATTGCAAGTAAAATGTATTTGATTTCAGTTGCTAGTCAAAGGGACTAGTAACTAGTGGCATTGCATAATGAAAAGACCTGGTACTGATATGTGTTTGCACTATGATGCACTTTACAATTTTATTTTCTATGTGATTCTTTTTGTTTCAGAGTGGGTGGTGGGTTATTACAAAGATTTGCTACTTGATAATAAAGTCAACATAACATCAAAACAACTGGATGTTGTCAATATTTACAGTGCTCTCTTAAAAGCATCTGATTCACCGAGCAGTGTGTTCTGAAGGCAAACACTAGATGGCAGCAAAGGCAAACCAGCATTCCACAGGGGTCTCATCTGATACCCATGCACAATGACGAGTGTGTCCACTACATCTTCACTGAGATATCTGTACAGTTTCTATATAAGAGAATATTTAACTAAACAGTGTGCCATCAAGTGCAAGTATGGGTTATGGGAAATGTGGTCTTAATTTTGAGAAACAATACCAAAAAAGCCTCATTGTTTGGACATAAGGGTTGCCAACATATCTTGACCATAGTGTAATTTGCTTGTGGTAATTACATCATAACTGATTTGGAAATTGTCTCACCTTTCACACTGAAGAAGGTTCTGTCCAGATTTAGGACTGAAAGGTTGAGTGCAAAGAGCAAAAATGGTTGTGAGGGGGCAGTGTGATGCCAAATACTATACCTGCCTCACCATCACTGAGTGAGGTCTGGCTGGGAGTGTGACAACGATTTCCTGCCCAGACAAGCAGATTCATGACTTTATTATGAAATGCTGAGATTCAGTACAGGATTGATGCCATTCTCTGCATGCAGGTCACAAGATGCCGCAAATCTCCAATGAGCTTTTTCATGATGGACCTCTTTCAGACAAGCTTGTGAAAGGAAGGTGTTTGCATTCAAATCCTAGTGGTAAAGTTTCACGCACTCAGATGGCTGGTGAGTGGTGCTGCCTGGCTGATGCTGTATTTATGTCAGCACTGCTTGATGTTCTCTGTAGTCAGCACTTGTGGGTTCAAACATAACTCATCTGACATCAGAATTCAGCCACATCAATACCCACCCCAGATTGTAGGGCATGAAATACTGCAACATTAAATCCATATATTGTGAAATGACAGATGCTCCTAACTTCAGTGGTGGTAGTGGGAGCCATACTTATATATCTCCAGCATCCCACCTGTATCTAATGGGACCCTCTAAAGCCACAACCTTGGAGTTGAGTCTGACTCCGGCTCCAGTTTAGTCCTGTTCTCAAAAACAGAACAATCAGAGAGCTTCTGGGAACACATGCAAAGAAGAGAAAGATCAAGCTACCTGACTTTGTGTCATTCTCTATCTAGTCCCTTCAGGCCTCCTTAAGCTACTAAATGTCCTCCAGAAAGAGCCTCCTGGAAACTAGATGATCATTTCCCTTTAATGAAAATGACTAAACTGAATGTATGCCAAGAGGAGCAAAACATCTGCAACACTTTATGAGGGTGAGACACCTCTATTTACTCAGAATTGCATTGCAAGAATTCGACTTCATTTTTCTGAGCAAGGACACATGGGTGCAGAGCTTTTATTGTAGTCATTACATCATGTTAATGTTGAGCTGATAATGAAATGGAAGAGCCTCCTGTCTTTTCAGATAAGGTTCCCCTAAATAATTAACTCTATGTGATACTGTGTTGGATGGAAATGGAGGAAACCGTCATCACATAAATCACACAACACATTGGTTTTGTGTCAGTGAACGTTGCACTGACCTTGATTTGTGTAAGTATTTGTATGACTGTGTGTCAACAAGCAAAATCATTTCAGCTTGTTGTTTGTCTTCCAGAGTCACAGAAACACTGCAGCTCGGGGAATGTGGACACCAGTCTACCTATAGGACCTGAATGCAACTTTCTCTATGAGTACCAGTTCCAGTAATTACATTTTGGGCACACAAAAAAAAAAGGGGGAAAAAAAGGGGACTCATTCATTTTATTTGGCATTTACCCTTGAGTAAGGCTTGTTGGCATCCATCCCTGAGCAATGAATCACAAAAATGTGCTTCTGAATCCTTGAGCAAAATCCATGACCTTGATTTCAGTTGAGTTTTAGAGAGGCAGTTGATGGTGGGTTCTACTCTGTGTTTAAGGATGTAAGGGAGTGTCACAAAAGTGAACACCAGAAAAGAATATTAATTTGAGTGCAAATCTAAACTGCAAAAAAAAAGCCCTGACAATAGCTTATGTTCTCAAAACACAAAAGGATGACACAACCATGATTTCTACATATCTCGTTCATTAAATGTGTCAATACACAATAGTATGTTGTTGACAGTGTAGGTCAATATCTGTGAAAAGAGGAAACTGTTTCAGATTAAGTTTTTTATCAACTACATGCACAAATACACTCAGCCTGCAACCACAGTTGACAAAACGGTAACACTTCCTAATAAGGCACCCTTTACTGTATATAAAGGGTTTATAAGTTGTAACTAATTACTTTACGAAAGTTTAATTATTCATTTACTAATGCTTAATAAGTCATTAATAAAGAGTTTTAGTCAAGTCTGCAGTTATGAATGTTAATAAGTGTTTAATAAAGGATTTTAATTATTAAATCAGCAGTTTAGGAATGTTAATAAGTGATTAATAACGGGGTTTTAATGATCACATCTGCAGTTAGGCTATTAATATTAATAAGTCATTAATAAAGGGTTTTAATCATCAAGTCTGCAGCAAAGTTGTTAATAAATTGATTTTGGTCAAGATAGCCTGCGGCCCCTTTCCTAGAAATAGAGATTTCACAACCTGGCAACCCAGAAGTTGTTCTTATTAATGGATTGTAACTGATCTATAAAGCATTAATAGGCCTAAGTGATTTATTAACATTAACAGAAAGTAGCACCATAAAACACACGTTGTTGCTAGAGGGTCGGAAAAGCAAAAACCGCCCACCCATCTAACAGACTGGTGACAGCTGATGACTTTATTGGCCTGCTGCTGCACACATGAACCCGGTGGCTGTTGATGAAGACCGAAGCGAGTGTGGTCAAAAATGTAAAAATGATCATGATGGTTTCCACAGTTCTGAGGCACAGCGTGAGGAGGATTTAGATTTAGACAGCGGCGGCGGAGGAGCAGACAGCTTCTTACTGTAGCGTCTACGTTTCCTGAACGCAAGCGCACTTCCAGCTGTCGCGGAGATGTGATGAGTATTGGCGGCGGAGATCTGGAAGGTGTGTCGGTCACTGCTGCCGCTCAGCTTTCTCCCCTCCTGTCATCCCCCCTCAGTGTGTGTGTGTGTGTGTGCGCAGCAGAGAGAGGGAGAGGAGGAAGACGCTACGAGAGAGAGAGAGAGAGAGAGAGAGAGAGGGAAGTTTCCTCTGCTCTTGGCGCACGGTCGCCGTTCGTTCACTTCAGACGATGGCACGTCCGTATCGGTGTGCAGCGCTGTTGCGTTCGGAGCCCCGCTGCTTTCAAGAGAACTGAGCAATCCAAAAGTGTCACCATGGCTGAATTTGGAGAGAACAAGAGCGCCGTCGGTCCACCGGTTGCTGGCTGGAAAGCTGCGTCAGGAGGAGCCGGAATGAGCCTGGACACGCACCGAGGAGAGCCGGTGTCAAACGGAAACTGCAGCGTGCCAGACACCGTGAAGAGGGTCCAAAACGAATCCAGCTGCGAGTCCCCGACGTGGGAGACCACAGGTTCAGATTCAGCCTCCAAACCAATCCCTCGGCGCAGCAGTCTGATCAAGGTAGGCCGTCATTTCCGTCAGGAGAAAACAGCTCATCTTGCTTTACAATATAAGAGGAAAGACTTTTAAATGAATGCATGCAAACTGTTGCAGGTCCAGAGTAGACCTCATAAATCCGCTGTAATGATTCCATAGAAGATCAAATATGACAGAGTAGGATATGGTTACTTAAAGTCACTTGAATCACACACAAGCACTACAAGCCCCTGCAGGAATGTTGTGCTGATGCCATGGAACTTAACAAAATAAAATACTATGTAAAATCACTACTGAGTCATGCATATAGACGTGGTTACTTAAAACACACACACACACACATTTAAATCTGTACCCCAACACTGCTGGATATAATCAACCTGAAAACAAACAGTTAGTACACTGTGGCCCCGCTTCCTGTCAGCTTCCTCTCCATCTGTGACGAATAGCAGAGTAATCAGTCACCTCATCTCACTCAGTGTCAGTGCTGTTGAGGAAATTTAGATGGATGAGGAGAAGTATTTCGTGCTTCAAGATGCACATCAGGCCGTGTCACATTTAGGATGAGAGTGAGTTTAAATGCTGCCTGGCAAACATTTCGACCCCAAGCCTCGACTGCTGATCGCACAGGACCCCAAATCAGTTTAAAAAACACTCTGTTTCAGAGCTTTTCAATCATTTGGTGTCATATGGAGTCATATGGCGATGTCACTTATTAGCACTCCATTGCCTAGAGAGGAAGAGGAGGAGGAGGAGGAGGAGGAGGAGGAGGAGGAAGAACTAATAAGTGAAACCACCTGCTGTAGTGATTAGAATGAGAAATTGAATTCACTCCACCCTCTGTGGCTCGCAGTTTAATACCCCAATTAACCCCACTGCCTACACTGATCTGAGCTCACATTTAAGCAAATGTCAAGTTTATTTGTACACACAGTAGCCTTTCAAACAGACATCACACCTAACAGTTCATGTTGGTTTTTGACTCAAAATGCATTTAAAATATCGTCATATCAATAACATCTAATCAATAACTCATCCCCTGACTTTGTCCTTTTATGGTTTTGGCCTCCAGGAATGTGGGAGGTCTTATATTGATCTCTGCTTGTTGTTGCTGCTTATCTCCAGAGCTACTGCCTGCAAAGACATGACTATCTGAACATGGCTTCATCTGCGTCTGATTGGCTCCCACTCAGCAAGACAGGAAGCCGGCCAATTGGCCAATTTCCTCGCACAGTTCATGTTGCAATATTGCTATTAAGTCATGAGCAGTTGGTGATGACACGTCCCTCTCTCTTTCACTGGAACACACACACAAACACACAAATGTTTCTCACCTCTTTGCCCACACACAGGCCTGCTCTAGTCTTTCTTCGTAGTTTCGACAGTGCTGCCAGCCCGACACAGAGGATTTAAAAACACTCTGTTTGCTTCAGTGAAGTTCTGCCATCTCATGCTGGGTCAGATATGGCGTTAAATAACTCCTGGCCCTGCATGCCGCCTGATATCCACCGCCATGTTTGATGTATGGCGTTGAATGGCTCCAGAACATCACCTTCACCCTGGGTATTGCCTGCATGTGCATACTGTGTATTGAAGCAGAGATTGCCGTGCATTTGTGGCGTGATGATGTGTTTGACTTTCGTATGTTCAGTGGGTGCATATAATGCTGGGAACGTGTGGTGATCAACGAGCCGTCGAGCACAGCAGGGCACATACGTTTGTGCTTTCACCATAAACGTGCTTGTGTTTTGAATCACAGACACCTGAGGCTAAAGATAGATGGAGCTCAGTCTAAGAACCAGAGAGTTATGAATCCTCCTGTCAACACAACTGTGTGTTTTTCTGTTTGCTAAACTGTCTCTATGGCTAAACTCAGAATTCCACACAATAGGAGTCTGGGTGGTATGTAGGCAGATAAACAGGAAACATGACATTCCAGACTGCGGAACCGGAGTCAGGGGATTTATGTCTTGTGTGTGTGTGTGTGTGTGTGTGTGTGTGTGTGTGTGTGTGTGTGTGTGTCCTCCTGTTCTCTCCGGCTGAGGTAATGAGAGTACCCTTAATTGTATTTCATCAGTATGTACTTCATGCTGTCTGCTGGCCTCTCATTTATTCTGTCTCGCTCTTCTGTGCGTGCGTGAAGGAGATGCAGAATCAGGTGCCCGCTCAGTCTGTGTCTGTTTCAAGTTCATCTGGATGCAGATAACCATCGGGTACTCTCTTTCTCTCTCTCTTAATTTCAAACACACACACACACACACAACCTGCCTTCTAGTAAAACACACCAGGCACAACAAATATCTGCTTTCCATCTCTCTCATTACTCATGCCAACATACACATAAGACGCGGTTGGTATGTTTATGAGTGTGTGCGAGAGAGTCACATCGCTGTCTTGTGAAAACCACTTTTCATTACATAGCCAGGAAAAACAATGCACAATGCATTTTTACATAATCCGATTTTTTTTTCTTCTTTTTCTTCAAAGGAATCTATATGACAAGAACAAGCCTCAACCGATAAAGAAGACTTCAACTTATCTGAAAACCTAAAGGAATAGTTCGACATTTTGGGAACACGCTTATTGGCTTTCTTGTTGAGAGTTAGATGAGAAGATCGATGCCACTCTCTTTTTCTTGTCCGTTCAGTATGGCGCTGGAGGCAGGAGATGATTAGCTTAGCTTAGCATAAAGAGTGAAAGCAGGGGGATACAGCTAGCCTGGCTCTGTCCTAAGGTAACAAAATCTGCCTACCAGCACCTGTAACGCTCACTAATTAATACAATATATCATGTTTGTTTAATTTGTACAAAAAGTGTAAAGAGAGCCAGGCTTCACCCTGTTTCCAGTCCTTATGCTAAGCTAAGCTAACCTTAGCAGACAGATAGAGTGGTATCGAATTTCCCAAAATGGTTAGCTATACCTTTAACTTCCATAAAAGTTTGAGACATTTTTTTTTTTACCGGACAGCAATGCTATAAATGAGTGTGTTTACACAAGTGTGCTTAAGTGTGTGTCTCTGTGTGCCAAATAGGGTATATCTCTGTAAATCCATATGCTTGTGTGTATGTCTGTATTTACCTCCATCAATATGCGTGTCAGATGGGTGTGTTTGTGCGTTTCGGATGTTTGTGTGTGTGTGTTTTTCAGACTGAGGGAGCAGCATTAGCCAGAGGCGTTAGCACGCAGCTGGGAGGGTAGTTGTTTGAGTCGTAGCAGCCCTGAGCACCTCCTGCAGTTCAAGTCAACATCTTTAGCCTGCATCAGCATGGCCCTGCACAGCACAGGGAGCCACAGGGCATACTACTGCTCTGAGCTACTCTGGCGATTGAGTCGCTCCACATACTCTATATTCATAAAATTCATCCAGCCATGCATGAGAGCTGTAGAGAGCTGTAGAGAGATATGTGTGCGTGCGTGCGTGCATGGATGTCTGAGTTTGTGCCTGTTAGCGAGCCTCACTGAAGTTGTCACTGAGGCGTGTGAAAACCCCGCTCAGTACTTTGATCGCTATGTTGATGCCCGATTTAAGTCTCCAACCACCTGTTCTTGGTTTTGGTTCGTCCTCCTGTCTCCAGTAAATGCATCCGTGACGTTTGTCAGCTGAAATCGTGGTTAGCTCTCTGACAAGATGACCTTTTCAAGTCAACCTTTTACTTGTTTCATTTTGTGTGGCGTGTGTGTGTGTGTGTGTTTTGATTGTGTGTGTGCTCGTGTGCACGTGGGACTTCAAAGGTTTAAAGCGTAAAAGAGCATCTGCTGCTCGACTTGCCGCAAGGGCAGGGGTTTCTAGCCAGACTAAGCAGTTGAGTTACTGTGAATGTTCACCACATTTTCTGTTGAACACTATTCCCATGCACTGAGCTGCTGACAGCGTGACTTAATCAGACAGTGCTTTCTGTACTCTGTTTCACCCTAATGTCCTGCCGTCTATAGCAGTCACGCACATGTGCAACCCTCACCCAACACACAGCAAGACACAGACTGTGTGATAATTACACACTTTGTGATTAGTTAGTGATGATGATAATGCATTCATCTAGTGCCTTCATCAGATCAAATGTTTAGTTTGTCCAATAGTTTGATTTAACCTGCAAAGCTAATGACATTCCCATCATGATAAGCTGCACTCTGTGTTTAGTGCTTATTAGCAAATGTTAGCATGCACCACTGTGCATAAGTGCAGCACAGCCTCGCAGAGCAGCTAGCATGGCTGTAGACTTTTAGTCTTGTTTCTTGCTTATTTGTAAATGTTTGAAATACATTTTTGGTCGATCAACCAATATATTGATCGAGTAATCATTTCAGTGCCAGTCCTGATTTGAGAAAATAATGGAAGGTTAAGAACAGCATTTACATGAGGCAGAATGGTGTTTCCTCCACTGAGTCTGTTATTTTCTACATGTGGACACCGTACCAAAGAAGAAAAGAGAGGCTGTGTGTAAGTTGTCATCCATTATTCTTGTTTGTATGAAGGCCGATTAACCCACATTCAGGTTAGTTCCATCGGTAACAGCCAACTGGTACAGGTGAAGCATCAGTATTGTTGCTATGGTTACCTGCAGTGTAATAGCCTATACCTTGTACAGTGATTCAGAGCGGTGAATACATGGTTAACTAGAACTCCTCTCATATTCAGTTTTAATGGACAACTGCCAGCCAATCAGAATCAATTATTACGCAGGGATGGTATAATGTGAAGATGAGAACTATATACACGCAGATACTTGTGGCTGCTGGCACCCTGATGTGAGTGTTCAACTTAAGTAATGGCTCTCAAACACAACTGAACACGCATAGTTGTGAACATAGAAGCCCAACTGTGTTTAGTTTCTCCCTATGTTTCTACATTAAATATAAAATCTTGATAGTAGAGTCCCTTACTTTCTTACTGAAGGCCTTTTTTTTTTCTTTTTTTTTTTACACGTTCCATACATCATCTCACGATTCCCAGTAAATCACCTCCTAACCCCAAACCCCTCCTGGTGGTGTTGTGCTCCAGGGTGGGAGGCACTGGAATAAAGTTTACTATTAATCATCCATCATCTGCCATCAAACACACAAGGCCACAGGACAGACAGCTCAGCCTCCCCACCAATTTTCACAGCCCTATTCTTTATTTTCTCTCACCTAACAACCATCTCTCTTTCTCTGATTTTCCATCTGTCTTAATTAGTGGATGAAAGGCGACGCCCACTAATGACCTACATCTTCATTCTGCTGACTCTGAGATGTTGTAATTACTGATACGGACTTGTTGCATCCATAATAACACACGCTCTCATACATCGTACCATGCATGCATGTAAGCTGGCTAATGAAGGCGCAAGGCCATGCTGGTGCCTAAAGACAAATACCAAGTGGAGAGGCTCTGTGACTGTTCGCATAAAGACAGATAGTAATCTGCCAAAGAGACACTTTATTTATTTCTCTCCATCCTTCCTCCAGCTTATTTTTTTCCCCCTATTTTGTTAATCTATGTCCTCAACTTTCTGTGATGTCTCTCTGTCATCTTGTGTGTCCTTCTCTGTTCTGCCCCATCTCCCCCATTTCTCTTGCCCTTCATCCAGCCCCACATCTGCCCATCTGTCCATACAGTTTAATCATGTCCTATCTCGCAGCAGTGTATAATTTTCCAAATTTGTTCACAGTAATCTTTTATATATTTCCATTAGACAAAAACTGGCAGATGAAAAAATTAAAGCCCTATTTTCTAATTGATGTTACATTACTGTGTAATGTGAAAGGGGCCGTTCCTGGTGACAAACTCACAGAGAATTATCAACTGAATCTGCAGTTCCCTTCAGCTATAAGTGTTTTAACAATTTTAACGTCATTGTTTTAGTTTTTGTTTTGTTTTTTTTTACTGTTTTTGTTCACTATTCATATATATATATATATATATCTATGTGTAAATGTATACAGTATATATGTGTATATATATGTATATATAACAGGTTGTACTGTTGAATATCTGAGAAATATTGAGAAATAAGTAATAAAAAAGGGATTTGAAAGGGTTCCATGGTCTCAGTGTTTATCAGTGTCAAACCTAAAAATAACAAATACTGTATCAAGAGTTAAGAGTGATGAGGTTTTCACACCACAGTGATCTGCATCACTGTATCAAGAATCGTTTCTTTCTTTTTCTTTCTTTCTTTCTTTCTTTCTTTCTTTCTTTCTTTCTTTCTTTCTTTCTTTCTTTCTTTCTTTCTTTCTTTCTTTCTTTCTTTCTTTCTTTCTTTCTTTCTCTCTCCTCTGTGTTGTCACTCGGCTCTCAGTGGAGCCACAGGAAGCTCTCTGTGACTGGCTGACAGGCGGCTTCCTGTTTTGAAGCGCAGTGGTGGTTTTGGAGACTCATCTTGCTCTGTGTGAGAAAAACAAAATAGGGCCTTTTGTTAAGTAAAATGGAATTTGAATTTTAGCAGGCGATGGAGGCTGAACTTGTCTTGTTTTGCTATGTGTGTGTCTGTGTGTGTACTCCAGTCTGGTTTGAAAGCGTGTGCCTTTTTTTTTTTTTTACATAGATAAATAAACAGATTTACCTTTTGTATTTTATTCAGGTGTTTATCTACTTGCAGGATAATTTGTGCCCTCTACTCTTATCCCGTCAGGATAATTGATTCAGAGTCTACAGTGACGTCAGCGCTGTTCGGTTGTCTGTTTGAACTCTGTCTCTCCCTCTGTAATTTATGTCGTAGGCTAACAGAGGTGAATGTGCAGGACAGCCTCCACACATGAGATAATTGAATCCCAACTGCTGAACAGGCCACTTGGAGAATCCTGGTGTTTCCAATGCTTCAAACATGACTTGTGTCAGACACACACCATATGTGGTTTATTAGATTTTAAGGGAAGGTATCCAGTGCTTCAGTATGATTTCTGTCCATTGATTGTTTATAAATCAGGGATGATGTGTTGGTTACTGGTCACATAGTGCATGAATGTCTGTGGAGGCTGTGTTATTTATGTGTAGCTTTCCAACTGGGTAACGTGTGCACAGCGATTGGTGTCGATGCAGCCACAGAAGGACCATTGCCGCTAATGTCACACACAGAGGAAGAGATATAGATTGAGACCCACATTCATCTCCGGCACCTGTCACCGCACTGTATGAGAGGAAAGAGAGAGCGTGACTGCTAGCGTGGTACTGTACGCTTCTGTGTGAAGGTGCATGTATTTGTGAGTTAAGTCAATGAGTGTTCTACGTCACTTGGGAATTTCCCTCGAGTTTTCTAAACAGATTATTTTCAAGAGAGAGAGAGAAAGAGAGAGAGAGAAAGAGAATCACCTGGTTAGCTTTCATATTTTCTCCCTGCTGGTGCAGTGGAGTTGCATGTGAGTCTTCCTATTTGAGTTAAATTTAGAGGTGTTGTTGAAGCACTCCAAAGGGGGCAGGGTTTTTTTAATGAGAACAAAAAATCAATTAGGTCAACTATAAGTCAGCGTTTTATGTTGTTAATGGATTTCCTGCCATCTAATATCTTTTTTAGGGGTAAAATTGACTATCACAGCTCTTCCTTTTGCTTTCTCTTCCTGCAGTTTTCAGAGTAATATTAGAAAAGGTGGCTCTTGAAGGAAATACTTAATATCTCTCTGTCCACACCCCCTTTCACTCCCTCTATTATGCCCCAAAGGCACCTAGGGTATTTTTAGTGCACCACCTCTTTCCCTCCCTCACCACGCTGGCTCAAAGAAAAAACTTGTCACCATTGGAAACGGACACACACACACACACTCCATCCTAATGAGGCAATTCTATGAAGATTTGTGATGGTTAGGCGGCCTCCCTTCTCTCTGAGGGAAACCTTTTCATCCTCTGTGTATTATGCTTCCCCTCTTTCACGTGTCCATTCATATTCTTTAGATGAAACACAGCTCAGGTCTTCTTCTTTTTTAATCTCTTTCTCTTTTTTCCCTTTCATATCCCCCAGATTTCTTTCATATGAAGAGTTCCCTCCTCTCTTCTCTCATAAAAGATCCAAGTGCTCTTGAGGTTCATATGAACTCTTATTTGAATGAAATCAGAGATATGCTGATGAGTAGAGCTTAATCAGACACTGATTAGTACTGACAGATATTCATTATAAATATAAAAATGTTGATCAGCCTACTGGTGATTGATTGGACTTCTTAAATACTCCAAAACAATTTTAAGAGGCAAAGACATGTATTATATATATTATAATATATTTCTTAGCAACAGAGCAACAAGCTGCTGGATTTTATCTTCTGCTGACAACAATATGTGCATTTTTGTTTTTCTAAATTTCCCTTTGATTTAAAACAACTTCCTGAAAGAAACTTAATCTCACCATAAACAGTGATATTATACTAGTACTATATTCAATTTTACATTTACATTCAAGAGCTGAAACGGTTAGTCGATTAATTGACAGAAAATTGATTGGCAGCTGATTCCGGTGTGAGGATTTGCAGCTTTTCCTTGTCTGAGTTATTATTTGTTATATAATTATAGTATATTATAAATATATAGTATAGTAAACCTATATCGTTGTGTTTTGGACAGTTGGTCAGGCAAAAAAAAAAAGGTATTTAAAGACGTCACTGTGGTCTTCAGAAAACTGTGATGGGCATTTTTCACTATTTTCTAGATCAAACAATTAATCGATCAATCGAGAAAATAATTGGCAGATTGACTGATAATGAAAATAATTTTTAGCTGCAGCTGTAGTGCACTACGATAAAGAAACTGATAAAGAATCTTACTAGAGTGTGTATAGTAGAATTACAATTTAAATTTAAGGCTTCTGTTTTTTATGAAATTTTGTCTCCTTTTACCGTTAGATTTAACTTCCCTGCTTGTGATGTATACAGTATTTAAGTAAGAGAGTGGTATGTTAAATATGTGGGTGTTTGCGTCTTCAGTCACTCAACTACAATTATGTTCTCCTGCTTATCCTGTCTAAGATTAGCGTCAATGGAGTCTTTGATTTGATTTTATCAGGACTCTAATATATCCATAATTGAATAACTTCGCCCACATATATGTTCTTATCTGTTAGTATGAGGTTCTCTGTGGGGGTGACATCTGATCGGTGAGTAAATCAGATGGATGAGCTGTGATGGTGAGCTCAGATAAACTGATTGGGTCTGCCAGTGTCTTTGCGGAGGGGCAGAATTAGAATGCTGCAGCCTGCTGCCTCTGTCTAGTCAGGTATGATTAATGGTGTAATGGTGAAGGGCAAGGGCAAGCAAAGGCTTTTAGTGTCAGGAAAAACAATAACAGATTGGGAGGAGGAGGCTTCATGTGGTAGACCAAATAATCTGTGTTTATGTATGGTTATATAATCTGATATGCCTTTTAATCCTCTGAGATCCATTCTGGACGGGAAAAATGTTTGTCATGCCCAAGCAAAGAATACTCTACAGAGGCATCATTGTCTGCCTGTCTGTCTTTCTGTGTCTCTCTTTCAACTCATTCTTATTATTATTATTACACCACCCCCCTTTCTTTATCTACACCTCAACACGTCCTTTCATCCTTCCTTCTCTCCCTCCTCATCAGGATGGGTCACGTGCTGGTCGGGAGAGGAAGAAGACAGTGTCCTTCAGCAGCAGCCTGTCAGAGAAGAAGATCAGCAGTGCTGCAGACTGTATCCACTCTATGGTGGGTCTACAGTGGCACCCTTTACATAAAATATAAGATTTACATACCTATACATGAAATATTTAATGTGCAATGCATGCATCAAGGGTTTCTGTTAGATCACAGGCTTTTCAGTCTGGCAGATGCTCAACAGAGCTTGTTCAGAATCCATCCATATCTTGCTTCCAGGTTGAGGGGAGTGAGCTGAAGAAAGTCCGAACCAACTCACGTGTTTACCAGCGTTACTACCTGCTGGACACAGGCCTCCAGGCTCTATGCTGGGAGCCATCCAAGAAGGAGTCCGACAAAGCCCGGATCTCTATCGCCTCCATACGAGAGGTCGGTGTCCAGAGAAAAAGCTTTCTAAATCAACCCTTTATGAATTAGCTCATTGATTATTTTAGACTAATAAGGGAATGGAAACATTTACAGCCCTGAACCACATGGAAGACAACGGCTGATTTGTTTTTATTGTATCTGATGTGGGTTTTTGCACCTCTTGTGGTCTCAAAATCTAGGTTCGGACAGGCCGTAACACAGAAACCTTTCGCACCAGCGGAGTTTATGACCAGATTTCAGAGGACTGTGCATTCTCCATTATCTATGGAGAGATGTATGACAGCTTGGATCTGGTGGCCAACTCTGCTGAAGTGGCTAACATTTGGGTGACTGGCCTAAGGTATGACGCAACAAAGAACTGGAGCAGGAGTGTAAGACAGTACAGTGAAATAAAATTGCTAACACTCAGTATTCAGGCATTTCCTGTTATGTAAAGCATTCTAGGTCAAGCTATTGTTGTTGTTTTGGTGATTTAATAGGAAGGATTAGTTCACACAAAAGCTGAAATTGTATCATTATCTTATCACCATCACCGTCAGTCAAAACGTTGGGAATACCTACTCTCAGTCCACATAACACCTAGCAAAAGTTAGCTTAATGTCAGCCATCTGCAAAACAACAGACACGTTGAGAGACTTGTTCTTTTTTTAAAGTGACAAAAAGTGAAAAAAAATGACATACTGTATTTTCATCAATACATGCTGTATTTCCACCAGTGTTTTAGCGGGCATTCAGACAGAAAACAGCTCAGCGTTAAAACAACACAGGGGGCTGCGTTTGTGGGGGAGTTTTGCTGGCCCATTCAAATGAATGAGGAGATTCCTTTTTTTCACGCAGGACTAAAGTCGGCCTTAGTCAAGTCAGTTTTATTTATATAGCCCAAAATCACAACTCACAAGTTTGCCTTAAAGGGGGGTTCAGCAGGGCTCACTCACTAAAACTGTTGTTTTTTTTAAAAGCACTGATGCTAGTGCACATGTTATAGCTTTCTTGTGTGTTTTGTGGACATACAGCCTTCACTGATGTTCTGACTGACATGAAGATGAACAAATAATGACAGAGATTTAAACTGAACTAAGGTTTGTACATGTGGGGTAGCCTAGGCTAATCTAGCTAATTTAGGCAGGCCTTTTATGTCAGTCCAGTGTGATGTCTTCTGTATTAGGCCTTGCTTTTTTCGCCTGTATTGATTATATTTTGGTGAGTAATGAGATCTTGGTGGGCTGATTTGTTTCTATAGTCCTCTGGGATGTGCTTTTGATGAAGAGCTATGACAGTAAATGTGATTTGACTTTAAACTGATTCCACTGCTGCCGTTATTGTATTTTATATAGTGTCAGCGAAAATACCTGAGATGAAAAGAAAAGTGTTTGTAATGCAGTTTTGTAAGGAAAATATTCTGTCTTGTCCATTTTTCTCTCATCTTCCTCCAGGTATCTGATGCAGTATGGGAAACATGCCCTCGACATGCTCGCCAGCAGTCAGGACAGCCTTCGTCATGTTTGGCTGGAGCAGTTGTTCTCGGCTGCTGATTCGGAAAAACGGGAAGACGTCAAGGAAGGGATCCGCTTGCAGTCAGCCATCAAGTTGATCCAGAGTGTGAACCCTGGGGTGGGCAGCGTCAAAGTGGAGCACAGGTTCAAAGAGCTTCAAAGAGTTAGGGAGAAGATGTGTGGGCTTACCCTAGATAATGGATCTGCAGTTAAAGATCACAGCGAAAACAAAAGTCCAATAGGAAGAAATGAGCGAGTCACCAAGCAGGAGTTCATTGAGGTCTTCCATGACTTTTGCACACGTCCGGAGATCTACTTTCTGTTGGTGCAGTTCTCTAGCAACAAGGAGTTCCTGGACACCAAAGACCTGATGAGGTTCCTCGAGGCTGAGCAGGGCATGGCTCAAGTGGGTAACACAAAATATACAAATAGCAGAAAACAAGTCAGGCATACATTCACAAATGCAATCCCAGCCTTCCCGTTGTATGTCATTACACCCCTGTCCAATTCCAAGTCTCCTTCATCTCTCAATTCTCTTCTCTTACTGTGTCCTCCAGGTGAGTGAGGAGACCAGCTTGAAGCTCATCCAGTCCCACGAGCCATCGGAGGAGGGCCGGCAGCAGGGATACCTGTCGCTGGATGGCTTCACCAGCTACCTCACTTCGGCAGAGTGCCACCTCTTCGATAGGGAGCATGACACCGTGTGCCAGGACATGTCCCAGCCTTTGTCTCACTACTACATCAGCTCCTCCCACAACACCTACCTCATCGAGGACCAGTTTCGAGGTCCGTCCGACATCTCTGGCTACATCCGCGCCCTCAAGATGGGCTGTCGATGTGTGGAGGTGGATGTTTGGGACGGCCCTGATGAGGAGCCGGTGGTGTGTACTGGACACACCCTCTCCCCACCACTGGCCCTGCGTTGTGTGTTAGAAGCAATTGGAAGGTTTGCATTTGTGGCATCGGAGTATCCATTAATTGTATGTATTGAGAACCACTGTTCCCTTCAACAACAGAAAGTGATGTGGCAACATCTCATGAGGATACTAGGGGAGAGGTTATACACAGATCCCCCAGACGAAAGGGAGTCATACCTACCATCGCCGCATGCTCTAAGGCATCGAATTCTACTAAAGGGTAAAAAGCTGGGGCCAGGTCCTGATGGGGAGGACGGGGAGGTAAGTGAGGAGGATGAAGGGGCAGAGATGTGTCAAAGGATGAAAGCAGCTAACAGTGGAGGGGCAACGCCTGGAGGAAATGAGAAGGACGTGGTGCAGAAAAGTGTCACTTTCACAGCCGTCACTCAGTCCAATCCTCTTCATCTTCCTCCTAAACGTTTCCAACTCTTGGAGGAGCTCTCTGACCTAGTAGCTCTTTGCCGCTCAGTCCGCTTCATTGACTTTCAAACATCATCCGAAAGCCAAAAACCTTGGGAAATGTGCTCCTTTCACGAGTCTCTGGCTGTGCGTCTTGCTGGCGAGAGCCCTGGCAACTTTGTCAATCACAACAAGCACTTCCTGTCAAGGGTGTACCCCAACCCCATGCGTATTGACTCAAGCAACATGAACCCTCAGGACCTGTGGAAGTGCGGTTGCCAGATTGTGTCTATGAATTTTCAGACAGCAGGACTGATGATGGACCTGAACACAGCCTGGTTCCGGCAGAACGGGAACTGTGGTTACGTGCTGCGGCCAGCCATCATGCGGCAGGAGGTGTCTTATTTCAGTGCCGACACCAGAGACACGGTACCTGGTGTGTCTCCACAACTGCTTCACGTGAAGGTGTGGTGGAATAATGCGTAGACCACAAGAAATGTGTCCCCTGCAATGAACATCAGCTTAATTTCTTCTGAATCTTAAATAATAATTCCAGTTTATTAGAACTTGGGTCTTAAAATCTTAAATCTTAAAGTCAGGGGATCATACAGGTTTTAAACAAACCACCAGGTCAGCCAGGCTTATGTTGTTTAGATCATTTGGATTAACTGGTGGCTTGTTTATAACCTCTCGGATAATTTTACAGCTCATTTCTTACCCTTTTGGACTTCATTGTAGTGATGTCACCCAGCATTTATTTGATAATCTGATAAAGTTAATGGCCAAAACTACAAAAATAAGAAGGAAGTTGTATTAAACTGGAATAATTATCCTCTAAACTCATGATTATGTTCTGAAAACCAACAATGAGTAAATAACAGCCTTTATATATTGATCCTTCTCCCAGGTGATAAGTGGCCAGAACCTGCCCAAGCCGAGGGGTTCAGAGGCCAAAGGAGACGTGGTGGACCCCTACGTGTATGTTGAGATCCACGGCATCCCAGCTGACTGCAAAGAGCGCCGCACCAGGACGGTGATCCAGAATGGGGACAACCCCATCTTCGATGAGAGCTTTGAGTTCCAGATCAACCTGCCAGAGCTCGCCATGGTTCGCTTTGTGGTGCTGGATGACGACTTCATAGGGGATGAGTTCATAGGTCGGTGTCAGAAGGGTTACTGTAGATGGACTCAAACACACAACCCAAACACTACACAACAAGAGTGGCTTTGACCGTTAAAATGTTATTAGCGCACAGGTTTTCAGATTCCTTTGAAATGCTTTGAGTTGAAATGTGATCTCCCTACTGCCACAGGTCAGTATACCATCCCTCTGGAGTGTCTTCAGCCGGGCTACAGACATGTACCACTCCAGTCTCTGACAGGGGAGGACCTTCCCCATGCAAAGCTCTTTGTCCATGTGGCCCTCACCAACCGGAGAGGAGGTGGAAAGCCTCACAAAAGGGGACTATCTGTGCGGAAGGCCCGCAAGGGGAGGGACTACACAGCTCTGAGGGACTTGGGGGTTCGGGCTGTGGACGAGGTTTTCAAGATGGCTGCTCCTCCGCTGAGAGAAGCCACTGACTTGAGGGAAAACATGCAGGTGAGGAAGAGTGTCACTGAATATTTAGCTTGTCACCACTTCACCACAGACCAATGACATGGTATTTTTAACCAGGACTATATTTGATAATTGGCATTGTGTTTATAATTTCAATCCTGTTCAAACTATTCAGTTTCAAACAAAATTAATATTCAGCACATTCTGAACAGTACATAGTCATAATTGTAAAACAATTAGTTGATAAATGGAGTGATTAGTTGATCAAAAGAAAATTCAATTTAAACAATTTTGATAATTCATTATATTTAAGTCATTTATCAAGCAAAACATATACTGGTTCCAGCTTATCAAATGTGACGATTTGCTGCTTTTCTCTGTTTTAAATTATTTTAAGCTGAAAATCTTTGGGTTTCGGGATGATGGTCAAACAACACAAACAATATGAAGATGTCACATTGTACTTTTTTTTTTACACATTTCTGACATTTTATAGACTAAATTGGATTGAACTGATGAATGAATTGAAAAAAATGTTGACAGATGAACTGATGAAAGTGTTTGTTGTCGCCCCAAATAATTAGCTTCATTCATGTTCATTATAAGTGAATGGGGAGTAACAGGGATATTTTGATCATTATCAGTGTGTACACAACTGAAAAGAAGGGAACAAAACACTGCCACTACTGACACATTTTCTGCAATTGTTAAAAGCTGATTTAACCTTTATGAGCCAGACAGCAATTTGGTCTGTGGGTGCTTGTGTCACCCTGGGGCAATAAAACAGTCATTATGTGTTCAGTCAGTGTGGTGAGACTGTTGGCATCCACATCTCCTGGTTTCTTCCATTTCAACCTGAACTACTACAGCAGCACAACTGCAGGAGAGAACTGCAGGAGAGCAAATCGACAGTCAAAGGAAAAGACAAATAGCTCTGTTGCAGGAGTGGTTACCTGTGTGTGTGTGTGTGTGTGTGAGAGAGAGAGAGATTTTATGTTTATTTAATTTTGATATCGTTCTGTGTGTCTGTACTGTTTTTCCATCAGGGTCAGGAAATAAGAAAGAGAAAGATTGCGAAAGACTTTGTATGTGTTCATGTTTAATCTTTTTTTCCAACAGAACTCAGTAGCAGTGTTCAGGGAGCTGTGTGGGGTGTCGGCGGTGGCTAACCTCATGCAGTGCGTACTAGCTCTGGGCTCCAGGGTGTCAGGACCAGACGGTGCACCTTTACTACTCTTTGATCTCCGGGACCACTACCCCACCCTGGAGCCCCAGGGGCCCCTGCCCGACGTCCTTCGCCGTGTCGTCTCCACCTATGAAATGGTGAGGAAGGAAGAGAGTTGACAGTTAATATGCTCACGGTTTTTCACCAGATAAAGGAGTATGCAGGCTCACATCTCTGAAATACATTGAAAAGGAAGGAAAGACCAAACAAAAGCAGCAAAGATCACAAATCAGCCAACCACCTCCCATCTCCTGTCTACTTGACCTAACAATGAAACCCCCCCTCCCAGACAAAAGCTTCCTTTTTCGCCAATATGTTCTCAAACACAAAGTGAGCCCTCATTGTTATGTAGCAGACAACATTCCCATTCGTTCTGGCTGTAATAAGGCTCGTAAACACATCAGCGACATCCTCACCTTGGCCTGAAGCCACTGTGTGTTTCCACCCAAATAAACTGCGGACTTTCATTGACCGAGGAGAAAGTTATTTAACAGACTTCATTTATGTAATGGTGTCTAAAAATAAAGCCAGCCGTCGAGAAAAAACTCCCCTGTGGAAATAAATACAAAGAGAGAAAGAGGGGGAGAGAAAAATGGGGTCAGAGCGGTCAATTGGTCTGTTAGTCAACTCATCAACTTCTCAATAAGGCGCGATGAATCAGTTTGTTTAAGTGGGTTTAGGTTGCTCGGCTGGTGTTGTAACTGCAATGATGCAGGCTTTCTTTCTGTCCTCACTTTCAACATATTTCTCTTTGGTCTCTACCTCCATCTTTCAGCCTCCTCCTCATCTTTTCTTTAACTCCTTCATCTCTCTCAGTTCCCGCCTCCTCTTCTTCCCTCTGGGTCTGGTTGGACTGTGGCTGGCCACCTAAAGAGGCTTCCACACAGCTGTGGTCCAGCACTTGGTGGAGTGGTAGCCTGTCTTGCTATGTTGAAGTGTTGCTGGGGTAAACAACATTACACTCCTGTTTTGCCATCTGTCTGGCTGCTGCAATACCTTTTAAATTGATATTTGCTCAAAGTGCACTTCTTCATGTTTCATATTAGATATTCCCCAGAAGTCTCTTGGGTAGGATGATGGACAGTCAGTATGAATTGCCAATTTAGAGATCCTGTCCAGAGAGTATATGGGATGTGTGCGAGTGTGTGTGCATTGTGAGTAAGGGAGGGAGACACTCAGAAATAGGCTGTAGTGGAGATAAATGGATCTCTTTCTAGTCTTATTAAGTTATGATTAAGGTTTGGGTGTATAAACCGTGACACTTTAATTTAACTACGGTTGTTTGTCACTGCAATGAAACTAGCAACTGCACAGACCTGTGACTTTCTATTTACACATTAGTGTGCAAGTAAGAATGTGCATGTGTGGGTCTCTGTGCCACTTCCGTTTCCAGCCAAGCGGATCAGAGTTGAATACCATTAGCATAGATTTGAATGTCGCTCTGCTAACTGGATTCCACACCTCAATCCTGATGCCTGGACGCAGAGGCAAACAACAGAGACAGGAAATAGGGATGAGTGTGTGTGTGTGTATGTGGGTGTCTTGTTGAATTGGATCTGGTCAAAGTAGTGTACTGTTGTTAATCCCTTATTTGTCGAACAGCATTTTTTTCTTTCCCACAGAGGAGTCACATCCCAGCAGGGTTTGTGAGAGGAGGTGCAGACTTAATCAGGCAGAAGCTGCTCATGTCATTCCTGTGTGTGTGTGTGTGTGTGTGTGTGTGTTTTGTGTGGTCATTACCAAGAAGAAAAAAAGCCCCTTAAGGCAAATTGTGATTTGTGATATTGAGCTATAAAAATAAATTGACTTGACTGTCACATTAGTCTCCTAGGGTCCTTCACTGGTTCCTGCATGCATGTGTATATATGTATGTGTCTACTGTGCATTTTGTGGTAGAACTGTCTACAGTGTGAACTCAATTTCCATCATTTCAACAACCACTGACATATGCAAAACATCGCAATAGTGTTTTATTTAATTGTGCATTTTCACTTCCCATGTGATTTTCACCAATCTGTTCTAGTGTTCTTTTACAGCATACAATAAAACAGATTGTATATGTGATTAACAGTGTGATTTGCGCACAAAAGACAAAAATGAGTTAGGAGTTTATGGTGCACTACACACTACACTGTGTGTGTTTCATGCTAATAGCTGTTTCCCTGTCTGCAGATGGTCCAGGCGAGCAGAGCAGTGATCGAGCTCTCCGATGGAATCTACGACAGGATCCTGCATATACAGACAATGGGTGTGTAGGCGTGTGTGTGTGTGTGTGTGTGTGTGTGTGTATGTGTGTATGAGATGCTGCTATGTAGAGCTGCTATGTAGAGCGTGTGTTATGATGTGTGTGTAATGAGTAGAAAGCAGGCTATGCCCATGTTCCTAGTCCACTCATGGCAACTCCCACACAGCCTCTTCAACAGTGCCGTTATCCACACTGCAGTGGCTGCTATGGTCATTAACTTAACTCCTTTACCTTTCTGCTTTCCTCCGTGTCCTCCGCCTCTCCTCCTCTCCTCTCCTCTCCTCTCCTCTCCTCTCCTCTCATCTCCTGTCCTCTCCTTTGAGTCTTTCCTAGTCTGGCCTAGTTCATCTGTATGTTTTGGATGGAGGGAGGTTTAATGTAAATTGGCGCAGCTCCCATGATCAATCACCCTTCAGTCTCTTAAGCGAAAGGGCACCATATCTGACCTGCTCATATCATTTCTGTGATCTTTGGCAGAGTTTTGTTTACTTCAGCTGGGCCCCTCGGGTCATCTGACATTAGTCAGCAAGACTGTCATCATAGTGGCAATAAACAACCCCACAAACACACCAACGCACACACTTTACCCACATCCCCTTGCTAACCCCGATTCAGTCTTCAGCTGTCACCCAGGAGAAGCTATGATTAACATTTAAAAGCGTTAACCAGTGTCTTTGAGCAAATATATAAACACATTCACGTTATTTATATGATTCTCTAGGTGCTGGATTTTAAAAAGCTGCAGTTACAGACATCATAGGTTTTCAAAAAAAGGACTCTTGGGACACATATTTAAGCATCTATGGGTTTCATGAGAGTTTTGTGGGTTGAAATGCATGCAAACTTGTCAGCTTTTCAATACCACCCTTGAGAGAAGTGGGAATAGATAAGAGGATATGAAGGAGAAATTAAGATTAACATGAAGCGAATTGATATTTCAAGAAGAAGACGATGGGTCACTTGGGGCCGTTGTGGAGAAAGAGAGAGTGCTTGACGGAGATGAATGTTGTTTACAAATTTGCAGACTGCTAGCCTTTGCTCCCAGACAACTCATACCCATCCTCCACTGAACTTTATTTCAGGTTTTCTGGGGCCACAGCTTCACTCGCTGATCAAATAATCTGTGACACATTCATCCGTTTTGCAGCTTGGACTGCAGCGGAGGCCAACTGCTGCTGAGATACTGTATAACCATCTTATACTCGCTCATAGATCTTTTATTTCACGTGTGATCGTGTAGTGTTATTAGTAAATAGAATGAGATTTGGAGGTGTGATAGTTTAGCCCTGTGCTTTCGGCCTGGTGCCAGTAGGTTCATCTGATAAAGAGCTGCTGCAGAGCCCGAGGCCTAATCTTATGAACAAAGCTCTTCCTGTGTGTACAGAGTAAAGATGGCGATCAGGTGATCCCGAGGCGGAGGCCCACCTCTCAGCCTTGGAAGAGGGGGTGGGCAGCCAGGACGCATAAACAGGTCACTCAGAGGGAGCCATGGGACGGCTGGTGGCAGAGATGGATGTCTGGAAGTTACATCAGAGCAGAGGGATAAAACAGAGAGGGAGAAGAAAGCCGTGGGAAGATGAGTGGCAGAGATGGATAGCTAGAGGCAACGCTGAGAGGAAGACAGGAACACCAAGGGAGAAGAGAGAGTGAATTCACTTCAGTATCAGGATGTGTTGCTGTGTTAAAGGGCTGGTTCATCCAAACTAAAAAAAATGAAATACTTTCTCACTTACTTCTTGTGGTATATAGCCATGCAGATAGGTTTGGTTTTATTTGGGCAGCTTTTGAGATATCTGTCTCTTTATCACCTTTTGCAACAACTTTTCAATGCTGTGATCATCACAAATGAAATTTCATTCACCTCACTTCAGAGAAGGGTATTTTAAAAGCTGGGTAAATCAGTAATATCAATACTACTAGAGGTAGAGATAGCACCCGACCAATACTTGATTTTTGATATTCGAGATCTCAAAATGTTACATCAGCCCATATCGTTTTTTTTTTTTAAATAGATACATGATCAACAAACATTTTCAATAAGTATCCCCTAAAATTGTCCATTAAAGAATTGTGACCAAGATATGTACTGAGAGGGGCATTTTATAGTCTTTTGGACAAACTATATAAATGAGAGGAGAAACATAATGGATGCACAAGAGGTCACTTAATGGTTTGATGAGCATGAAAATGATGTGAATCATATGAAAAGAATAAGGAAGTGAATCATGCCGTGGCCTTCACAACCACTTGATCTTAACCCAACTGAGAGCCTTTGGGAGATGTTGGAGCAATGTGTCAGACAGCACTCTCCACCACCATCGACAAATAAGGGAATATTTGTTGGAAGAATGCTGTTTGTCCCTCCAGTAGAGTTGCTCTGTAGGGTTTCCACTTTCCCATCAGAACTGCTCACAGTTCAGGTAGAGGACAGGAAGTGAAGGTGATGTACTTCCAGCTACACCCCTGTTTGGCTGACCCTGAAGGTTATTTTGGCCTGTGGGTCAGGACCCTGTTTCTGTGTGTGTTTGTGTATGCACACTGTCCCAGTATTGGCTTGGAAATAATGTTCCCTCAATTGGCTTTGCTTGGTTTCACAAGGATATAGACACACACACAGACGTAATATTGGCTCGTAGGCTTCGAGTTGCCTAGCAACCACGCAGTAAAGGTTATTATTCAGGCAACTTCTGTAGGTGTGTGTGAATGTGGAGCAGTGACAACGTATGTGTGTGCAGGTGTGTGTCCATGTTTGCAGACGTTTAGTGACAGAGAGGGATTACGTGTGAAGAATTGGTCAATTATACTCACATTGAATCTGTTTACTCTTTTCTCAGTGTGTGTGTGTGTGTGTGTGTGTGTGTGTGTGTGTGTGTGTGTGTGTCTATGTGCGTGTGGTCCACAGCTTGGCATGTGTAATGTCTGGGCTCTCGTTGATGGCTCACAGTGATGTGTGCCTCGTGTTAACCCACTTCCGGGTTTCCATGGTAACAGTGGGACAGTGGCCCGGGGCGGTCAGTGGAAGCCAGACACACAATACAACTCATTGCACATACTCTAACTAGCCGGCGGCCTGACTTCCATGATGCTCCCTCTTTTTCTCACTCGGTATCTTCCTCCATCTGTCTCTCCATCCACTTTACATCATTCCTTTGCATTTGTCATTGCTCATTCTTTGTTTCTTCGTCACTCTGATGCTTAAAATTTGGCTAAAATGGCAAAGTAAGAAGACACACACAGGTTTTGACTTCCTACTTAAGTGTCCTCTAGTGCGACTCAGACCCCGCTGATGTGAAGCATCTTCATTAAGTGCAGGCCTGTATGAAGACAGGAGATACGACAGGATTCCCCAGAGTCTAGATGCTGGTGCTGGTGGAGTAAAGCCTGCACGTGGATGATGCAAACTCTCTGACCGATTGGTCAGAAAGATCATTGGTCAGATATGGTGACGTGCAAAGGGAGAGCGTGGGAAAGCGGAAGTGACGGCCGAAATAGCAGAAATTCACCTTTAAAGAAATAAAAGCAGAAGGTGAGAGAAAAGATCTTCCTCACTGAACTTTCGCCAAAGCTTCATATAGTCAGCGTGTGTCCTGTAGTGTGTGAGAGCCACCTATTGAACCTCACACACTCTCAATAGCCAAAGAGAGCTAAGCCCTACTACTAAATATAGCCTACTGCATTAGACATGCGACATTGATGCCTTCTGACATTCAGAATATTATTCAGTGGTGATGGATACGAGCAGTGATTGTCTCGACTATTTTTCTGTGCACAGTGTTTACTGATCACACACACAAATGACAGCAGGAGTCGGCCAAGAGACTGGCAAATAGGAACGTTGCCCAATTTCAGTTTGTTCGACAAAGTATGCAAACCATCCCCAGCCTTTTTCACACCCATGGTTCGATGTAGATAGATCTTTTTTTTGGATAGTCACAGCGAACACAGAACAAGGGGCTGGTCAAAAGTCTGGTAGGAATGCAAGTTTGAGTGACACACTTTCTGAGGTCCATTAGGACTGTTTCCTGTTGTGTAATGTGTGGTGGTGGTGGTGGTGGTAATAGTTTGTCAAATTGTGTAGCGTGTGTGGGCTTCAATACCTGAAAGAGCACAAGATGATATAAAAATTGTGTATAATTTTGGACACAGGTCTGTGGGGGAATGGGAGACTGCATCAATGGATTGTTCACCTGAAACACTAAAATAAACCTGGCTATTATGTATGACTGTATTGTAGTGATATTACATTTTCATAATTTATGAATTTACATAATATATAGGCCAAATAAAAAAGACACAAGAGTCTACAACCACCGTAGCCGCACTGTGAGGCTACGAGACAGTGGTGCTTTGAGCCAAATGCTAATGGCAGCATGCTAACATATACAATGACTCTAGTGCTGGTGGTGCTAGAGGAAAAGTCAGGGGATCATCAAAGTGTAGTATGATTCATCCTCTGGGGACAATGAATGCCTGCACAACATTTAATGGTAATCCATCCAATAATTGTTGAGATATTTTAGTCCAGAGTAGAGGACAGAGCGACTGACGTAGCCACGCCGCTAGCACGGCTAAAAACAGTGCCTTTCATCAATAAAAAGTCAACTCTTTCTAATTTGGATGGTGCTTGTTGTATACAATTACATCTACACAGGAAACATGGATGATTTTGTTATCTGTGTTCATACAAGTTGACCAATTAGCCAGTTTCCCCAAAACGCAGGTCTAATTCTTCACAGGTTGATGTTTGAATTTGTCCTCTAATCTGCTGTGTGTGTGTGTGTGTGTGTGTGTGTGTTTTCGGCTCTAGCCATGGAGTTTCATGAGAAGCTGCAGAGTCTGGCGGCGAAGGAGGGGCTGAAAGGTCGCAAGGTCAGTCGAGCGCTGGAGAGTTTCAGCTGGAACATCACCATCCTTAAGGTCAGCAACACACACACTCATACACTCACACAAACCCAAACAGCCTTAAGGGTAGACCATTAGAACATGTTTTGGCCTCTAGTTAGTTGCTCATCTTTTTGTTCTCTTTCAACCTCCCTCCCTCCACTTCTACCCTCTGTCCCCATCTCTCCTTGCTCCCCTGTCCTCCCTCACTCCTCTCCTGATTTCCCCCTTTTCCTCTCTCAGGGTCAGGCTGACCTGCTGAAGCACGCCAAAGCTGAAGTCCAGGAGAACATGAAGCAGGTCCACGATGCTGCTTTGACTGGTGGAAACCTCACCAGGGAGAGTCTAGGAGTGAGAAGAGTCCGCTCCCAAACACGACGGGGTCAGGAAGACAAACCCACCACGGGTGGAGGACCCTCAGCGTAGCAAGCAAATGACCAACGAATGAAAGAGGATGCGACCAAATTGCCATGGTAGCTGCTGTGACAAACCCTTTTCATTTCGTTAAGTGTTTCGACGTCTTACTCCGCCTTAGTGGCAGACTTTCACAATGCTGTAGGAGAGCTATAGCAAGTACTGTGTTTTTAAGAGAGAAGAACAGAAGAGTTGATGAATGTAAAAGTCTTCAAAATGCAGCCACTGTCCACCCACCTGTCGCAGTTACAACTCAAGAGCTGTAGAAGTCAGAGCACTGCTGAGAGGACACAGGAGATAAATGACTCTGGGGAGGTGAAGAAGAAGTTGTTAGATTTAAAGCCAAGGTTTAGTTTGTACTGTATTAAACTGTAAAAACAACAAGTGTCTATTAACCTCTTCTTATGTGCAATGTGTCTTGAAAAGGGAGGGGAATTTGTCATTTTTCTGGCAGTCTGGGATGACTCAAAGCTCAGCCAAAAGATGTTCAAAGCCTTTTGAAAACTTTTGAAAAACTGCCACCTCCACATGTCAGCAGCTTGTACATCACAAAGCTGCTATCCAGCAATATCAAGTAAGGATTCAAATCAAGATTGGCTTAGGGTATGAGTAAATGAAACACACCTTCTCGATTATTTAAATGGGAGATAAGCAGGCATCTATAGATGTTATATGTCTTTTAACAGTATATCTCTTGGACCAGTGCAGCCCCTTTATGTCACTCTCCAGCGTATTTCCATTAAGCATTTGTGAGTCCTGGATTGCTGCTTTTCATCCAAGTCCTTTGTCTTGCCACGAAGTCCTCCACTTCACCCTCTAAACATTGTTGTCTCACATACAGTATTCTATATTTTTGTATTTTCCTGAAACTCTTGTGCTAATCAAACCACTGTTACCTGCCATAATGATCAACTCCAGACCTGTAAATGTCTGCCTCTAGAGAGCAAATACTGTTAAGTTGAAAGTGCTTACTTTGTGTGCAAAACATTGTACAGTATTTTAATATGTAATTCTATCCTTTTGCTGTAAAGAATATTTTACATAAGTTATTGACCCTGAATGAAAACGTTCCAGATTCATGTTATCGGTGCAGTAGATCGACCCGTCCAGCTCTGTAAAAGGTTTGCAGCTCATGATTACCTTCCTTCACAGTCGGGAGTGGAAATAAACTACTTTTTAAATCACTGATGCTCATGCGTCTGTTGCTGCAAGAGCTTTTCTTTGATGTGCATTCATTCATACTGAAACATGAAGCAAGTTCTGCAGAGTGCAGAGATGACAGCTGGGGATACTCATCTACTGTGTGAGGGAAACAGACCTATGGTGCTGTAATGTGCAGTGGATTAAAGCCGCTAATCAACTTTCATTTATAGCTTCTATGCTCACATGATCTTCACCAGCTGAAGGAGTTCGCCTAGTTGTCATCTATAATGGAATTATAGATGTTCAAATTCCCATTCTTAGCCACACTAGTGGCGTGACTAAGGTTGGCAATGTCGGTCAGTCCACTACTTTGGTCCAATATCTCAACAACCATTGGATGGACTGACGCAAGTAATTTTGTACAAACATTCATGGTCCCCAGAGAATGAATCCTACTAACTTTGGTGATTGACTTTTCCCCTAGTGGCGCCATGATGTTCACGTTTGTAGTTTTGAGTGAATGTCTCGACAACAATTGGATGAATTTGCTAGACATTTATGGTCTTATAACATTTCCTCTAGTGCCATCATCAGGTGAAAATTTAAATGTCCAATACTTTAGTTTAGGATTAAATACCTGCAAAACAAATGACATTCCTAACAGCCTGAAGCCTGTGGGTTTACTGCCAATTAGCAAATGTTAGCATGCTAACACGCCGAACTACGACAGTGAACATGATAAACATTGTAAGAAATTGGCATGGTATCATTGTCACTGTGAGTATGTTAGCGTGGCCAAGCTGCTAGTATTGCTGTAGAATCTTGTTTCTGAGCATTAGGACCTCTTGTCCATGTTAGCCTAAGAAAATGGAAATCTGTAATTCCATGACAAATTGGGCAAACGTCATTTGCTGGTGAAGACCATGTGATATGATTGAAAGCTCCAGAAAATCTACTAAATAGACCTTGTTGAAGGTTGAAGGTTTCCATGGTCACAGAGTGACATTTAAACCTCCATACCTTCAACATTTTCTTTGACAGTGGCATCATAATGTAATATACAGTAGGGCTGTATAGCAACTGTGTAGCACAAACACACATCAGTGTCTTAAAAGCAAACACAGCATTCCCACACAAACACAATAACTTTAGTGTGTAGCAAGAGCGAAGTAGTTTTATTGGTCTTGAGTTAATTATGCTGAATGGGCAGCTAGAGGAACATTCTTTGTGTGTGCTGCTTTACATGGTTTCCACAGGACATGAGAACAACTCAATTATAATGTGAGAAATGAAAACTGTCAATTACCACATTAAAATGTCCACATTGGAATCAATGTTTTTTTTAAAAAGGAGAAAAAAAAGACTTATTCCATAATTTAATCATTTTTACCCAGGAAACTAAAGGTCTAAAGGATTAAAAATATTTTCTTAAAAATTAAAAAAAAAAAGCTAACAAAAAGAATAAGATCACAGAGTCAGGTTTTGTTTGGTTGAGAGAAGAATAATGGTCAGAGGCACTGGTTCAGGAGGGGGAGAAAGCTGCCCTCGATAACTGACAGGAGGACACCATCCTTCTTTCCTTTGAGTATTAGAGAAGAGAGCTTCCTCTGTAAGGACACAGACATACAGACATAACACAGGCAGAGGTATGGCCAGATCTCCACATTCAGAAGAAACAGAGTATCACATTCTCAATCATTACAGTAAGCTCAACAGGAGAGAGTCCTCCCCTGAGAAGAAATTGCAGTTTGAGGTCTAACTCTTTCAGAGTAATCATGTAGTGACAGGGTAAGAAGTTCAATGGCGCCCTCTCTGTGTAGAGCACGGCGCTACAATTAAATATCATGAGTGACAAGACCCAACATGAAGAGGAGACAGGCATTAGGTAGATGAGATAGCACATAGCATCAGCTCAGACAGGACTGAAGTGGCACAGATGACAGGTAAAGAGACAGAGTATAAGGTATTTGAGACTGGAAGTGTCACAGTCCACATGTGCAATTTTTTAGCCAACAGCAGCTCCGGTGGTGCTCCACCAAAATCTGCAGATCCCACCCTCTGATCCCAGGTCAGTTTTTTTTTTGACCACATCCTCTGAATGGGATATGATACAGATATAAGAGGAGGAGAAGGAGGGGTGATTTGCTCGTTCACAGGTCGTTCGGGTTGACGATGGTAAAGTCAGAGTCCTTGCTGTGGGTGGAGCCCTCGTCTGGGCTAGAAGAGCCCGAGGTGTTGCCTGCCATCAGGGGGTCATGGAAGGTCCCGGCCGCACCCTCGGGCTCCATCCGCACCAAGCCGCGCCCTCGCCTGATCGGAGGGGTGCGCTCGGCTGCAGCCCTTCCTCCTCCTCCTCCTCCTTCCCCCTCGGCGGCCGGCAGGTCTCCGTCCTGGGACACAAGGATGTAGTCATCCCAGTTCTTACCCTCGGAGCCGAGGGAAGAAGCCACCTACACACGAGACATGACGAGGGTCGTCAATGGGACATGTGTGTTTTTTTCTTGTGTTAGCAAAGATTCTGCTCTCTTACCTTAAATTATTTACCCCACAGTGCAGTAAGTGGTAGCAGAAGGTGTGTACATAACCAAGGCTGTTTAACCACTGTCTGCTGCTTGTTTGGCCCTAAAGCGCGATGTATTCAAATGCAACACTCACACACCTGGGAATATGTGACTAAGTATTTTCATCATGCAGTTTCTGTATTATGCAGCATCATTCTGGGTTTGATTCATTCCTAATGGGACAGCTTTAGTGTCACATGGCCTAATCCCACAAAGAATACAATTCTGGTACAAACATCGGATCATTTTTGCACACAGGGTACAATTTGTTGCCATGAAAATGATCGGTCTTAAAAAAAAGGTACTGAATACTGGATCAAAATGTCAAACAATTAGACGAAATAACTGAAACCTAATCCTGTCGGAGGACTGTGTGGAGGACTGATCGACAATTAACCTGTTGCTCAGGTGGGGTCATGGCCTGCTCCTCCTCTTCTTTCTCATCCGTGCTCACGCTCCCGTCCAGATCAGAGTCTCGGCTCCGCCTGATGTTTCCTTGTTGTGGGTGGTGGTCACTGAGGTGATTGGTGGCGTTCAGAGCAGTTTCAGCAGCTGCTGTGGAGGTGTAGTGATCGTCAGCGATGGTGATCTCCTCGTTCTCCTCGGCCTCCAGCAGGCTTTGGTTGAAGCGCAGCGACCCCTTAAGGATGTCTTTGATCTGACAGGCAACCATGTTAGAGAAACAGACAAACGCACATGTAAGGAGAAATTTAATAACAAAAAAACATCACAAACACTGACGTGCACTCAGCATGCATGCTCAGACTCACCTGTTTGAGTCCAGCCAGTGACACCAGGACCTCATCCTCTTTCTCCAGGTGTTCTTGGAGAATCACTTCCTGGATTTTACCTGAGGAGACATAATAAGCAGTCACTCACTGAGCTACACAACCAGCCACAAAATCCCCTAATCAGTTGATTGAATCATTGTAATAAATTGGAATCATGTGTTTTGAAACTTAAAGCTGTGTCCCAAAAATCCCATATTTTCTACCTAGTGCACTATATTCTCTCTGCCAGTTTGTGTCTGAAATTCTATGCATTTTGTAGTACCATCAAAATGTCTTGCTTGAAATACAATGTACCAGAGAAACATAAAATAGACAAATAGACCACAAAAACTTCTATGAAAAGACAAAAGAATATAATAGTAGTAAATAGTCAACTATAATTTGTATTAGTATTTTTAGTATTGAACTGACTAATGTTATAGATGCAGAAAATGAGATTTGACCATCTGTTGCTGGTGTACTCACAGATGTGACTGTTCATCATCTTGGCACAGTATTTGCTCATGGCCTCCAGGTCGTTGATCTGGCCCTGCAGGAATGATACCTGGGCTTCCAGGTCCTCCTCCTGTTGATAACACAAGAAACAGAGGAGGGATTAGGGTTGAAAGTGAGAGAGAAGATGAAAAAGTGAGACAAACAGAGAAAAAGACAGACAGTCGAGAAAAAAAAGAAAGGTTACTAGAACAGACGGCAGGTCGAGCAGCTCACCATCTCTTTCTTGCCCATGGACTTGCTGTGGGAGCGAGAGCGAGTGATGTTGAAGAAAGAATCTTTCTTGGTGGCGGAGAGGGGCGGAGACGAAGTGCTGACATCACTCCCTCTGGAGGGGGGAAGAGGCGGGGAGGCAGTGGACTGACCCCGCCCACCAGAGAGGCTTTCTATGCTGGGAGACGAGCTGACTGTCCTGGAGCTTTGGCCTGAGAAAGGGACAGAAAGAGGAGGCGGTGGAGGACAGAAGACAAAATATTAACACGATAAGAATGTGCACAACTTACAGTCAATAATATATACATATGATCTTAAAAGCTTATGTACTCATACAACAGTATAATACTGCTTGAGCATGGACTTGATTCCTGACCTTAGGATCAGTATATCTGATAATAATTTCAAGTCGAGGTCCACCTACATGCTTTTGCAGTCCTTCGCTGATAAAGACTATGAGATGCAATTAAAAGCTCCAAAAAAGTTAGTAACTGGACCTTGACTAAGATTTTTTTTGTTACATTATAACTGTTTAGGAAGATTAAAAGAAGAGGCACAATGCTATAAATGTCTATATATCTAAAGAAATAATGAGAAGTTATGGTTAAATTCTTTTAGTATCTAATATCTAAATTAAGGAGTATAAAGGTCGACAAGAATATGAAGCCTTGAGCGTGCAATTGGAATAATTATAGACTTTTGAATTACAAGTAAAAAAAAAAAAAAAGGTAATTAAACTTCCCACTTAATAATTACATCCTTATTCTATCTTCAAATTATGAATTAATAACTGAATATTAAAATAGAATAGAAAAATTAATGTAACTTTTTCAACTTACTTTTTGTAAGTTGTCTTTAATTTAAAGATGTGAGCAGTGTGCCACCTACAAATTAAACAAGCTTCAACCCACAGAGCGGCAGCAGGAGCTCTGATTGGCCAGCTGTTGTGTGTTGGAGGGAGTCACGTGTAGAGTCAGACCAATCAGAGCTCGTGCTGCTGCTCTGTGAATGATGTTTATTAATGTATCATTAAAATGCAAATTTAATAAATCAATTTAGAATTGCTTTTTACGTTTATTAATTTATGAATTGATTATAATTAAAAACTTTACACAAATTATAATTATTCAGGGCTCCATAGAAGAAGGACAGGAGGAAATCCAACAACAACAAAATTCAAAGCCACTGTAACTTAGAAACAAAACACACACACATGACAAGCTCCAGAGCACACAACACATCCATGATGTTGATGCTATCACTTTAATTTCCACTGATGTGGCGAGCTGTGATCTCCCTCTGCTGGTCAAAACGTACTGTTACATGCTGTGGACACCAATGTCCATTTACTGTAATATGTACCTAACTAGCAGCTAATCAAGCAGCAGGAACAGATGATAAAACAGTGAATGACAAACTGTGTGTGCACACATGCAACGGCGGTGACGCAAGCATGGACAAAACAGGGGGGCGTGTCACACAAGCGGTTGCCATGGTAGCAGTTACCTTGTGTGTCAGTGTGAGTCTGGGCTGGGAGAGAGACCTGAGACACTCCACCTGAAACTACATCTAACAGACAGGAGAGTCAAAGCTGATGCTGCCACACCGACACAAACCAACATTTACAGATATTCAGATAATCTGCACTGGTGTAAATATGTACATGCAGCTAATTCACAGTTACATAACAGCCAACAAAAATGCACAAATTAGTCGTTGGTAAGTAGGATGCATCGCCTGTGCTGCAACAAATCTGGAGCAGTTTTCCTTTGTGTGCGTGTGTCCTGCTGCTTACCTTTGCTGAGGTGGACAGGCATGCTCTCCGACTTGAGCAGGCGGTAGTGCTGAGTCTGGACGTGGCCCTGGGTCTGCGGTGGGGTGTGGCCCGATGGGGGCTCAGCCAGCGGGTGAGGCAGGGCGGGCGCAGGCCCTGATGCTGGAGAGGTTGACGAGGAGGAGGAAGAGGAGGAGTGTACCTCGCTGTTGATTGGGGAGATGCCGCTGGACCCGCCCAATATGGCTGGAGAGATGAGCTTCCTGCCGAAGCTCAGCAGGCTGCTGGAGACCTTGTTGATGTTGAGGGGGGCATTTCTTGTACTGGAAGAGCTAGAAAGACAAAAGTATGTTGAGGTGAGTAAAGAACAACAAAAGCCTACAGACAGAAAAATACCTGTGGTTCTGCACATTTTAGACCTATTTCTAAAAATGGAGGACCTTTTTCCAAACCACACTTGAAGTGCTTAGATTTATTTCCCATCTTCCAGGCAGCCATGGTTTCCATTTTATTTCTGTACAGAATGAAGCTCAACATGCAGAGACTTGAAACTTGCATGAATAGTTTCTGTGAGTGAACAATTCAACCTCTTTATTTCTGGGTAAAGTAACAAAATTAAAAGCAGGGGCCATAAATGTTGCATTAATGGACCCTTCAACAAATCAGATTTGAGAGTTGGCTGTCCTAAAGTATAGGATTCTAGATATTTGCTGTCAGAAAATCAATCTCAGCTGACAAACAAGCAAACACAGACACCGCAAAAAAAGTAATGTGAAATTGATCACTTCTTGCATTAAGGAGCTAGTTTCTGTTTTTGTATGTGCAAACGTAACCAGTTTTCAGAGCAGTTTCTACTTTAAATTGAATTGCAGTGTACAATAACATTACTTTGACATAAAACTCAAAGTGTTCACTGTAATGGACTGCCTGTTTCGTGCAAATTTCAAGTTTCTGATTTTCATACAGCGGTGAAATGAAATATAAGCCAGTTTAAAATTGGGTGGTAGGACCTAAATACCTTGAGGATGGTGTTCACAAAAACATGCCTGGGAGACCTTCAGGAAACTCCAACAGGAATCCATACAAACAAACAAGCTTAAGGCGGAGCAGTGTATTAAGTCATACTGTGGCAGAAATAAACACCTGTTTGGATGGATGTTTTGTTTGTTTTTTGTGCTTTTAGAATTTTCTGTTTATTTTGGAACTTTTTTCAATGTGAAAAGTGATGAATTTTGAAATCTGTTGTAACTTCTGTGAATTCAAGCAAACCATAACCTCTGTTCTCTGTAATCAATAAAACTACAGACTCTTTACTGCCACTATAAAAGTCTATAAGGGGATGAGTGTTTCATGACCAAAGTCAAACTCCACCCAAAATCTTTTAAGATAAAAAGTGAACAGTTTAAAAGGGGTACACACTGACTTTTGATAGAAGGATAGTTGTGTGTGTGTGTTTTACCGTGTCTTGTTCATCAGGTCAGCCCCCCTTGTTTTGTAGTAATCCAGGTTCTGCTGGAACTGGTAGTTGACAGGTCGTGGATTGTTCTACAAAAAGGAGGGACAGTATAAACAATTTTTTGTGTTAGCAAATGTACAAGTCAGAAAAAATGTCTCTGGTGTGCGTGATAAACATGAGACACGTCCACCTAAAATCTGTGAATTTCTGACTGACTGTGTGTGCACGCATGACTACGTAAACAAGCAAATACGTGTGCCTTGATGTTTCTAAGTAAGTACATATGAGCTAGAAGCCTCTTTCCTGACCCCCCCTCACCTCCCTGTTATTAGGGATGATGCCCCCCCCCCAGGTGTAACTGTGATGTGAACGAGGTGTGACATGGTCGTTAACCTGGGGGAAACACTGTCACGGTGGATCAGCACCTTCCTGGATTTTCATCCCAGGAGAGTGGTGGACAGGAGTGGGGTGAGTTGTTGTGTTTGAGTGTACGGGTCAGTGAGTCTGGAGGAGGAACAGGAGATGGTTTGTACCGGGACAGTGAGGCGTTAGCTAAGGTCAAAGAACCAGTAACATGTCAACAGCTGATTTTCATATAAAAAGGTAAAGGGGAGAATGTGAGGAGAAATAAGAGAGAGTGACAGAAAACAAGGCCTCTGATTTTGTGTGTGTGTGTGTGTGTGTGTGTGTGTGTGTGTGTGTGTGTGTGTGTGTGTGTGTGTGTGTCTGGTAGAGAGTGAGCAGCAATGAAACAAGTGTGTGACAGGAGGAAAAATATGGTCAGGGCTGCAAGATATGACAAAAAAAATGACAATCCTCATTTACGCTGCTACATCCTGAATACATATTTTTGCACTTAGCGATTTAGCACATTTTTACATTAAGCATGGTAGCAGAAGTTCTCAAGGTGTCAACACCTAGTCTTGTTTTCACTCTCACTGTCTTGCAGTCACAACAGTCTAACATTACAAATAATAATTACATCATTGTCATAGGAAGCAGCTACTATTGTCACTCTAACCGCAACACTGTCACTTTACCCTGTAATCTTTCTCTCCAAATGCTTGTGTATAGTTTCTAGTTTGTATTCTTTTTTATTCTAGTTTTTATATACTTGTTATTTATTCTTTTACCTCTATACTTATCTGTAGTTACTGCTGTCATTGTGCTGCTGCAACAACCACTGGGGTTCAATACAGGTTTATCTTATCTTAAAATTAGGCAATAACTGAAGTGCTTTCATGCTCGGACTCGGGGCAATTTTCACCTTTAACTTTGGGGCCATTTCACAGTTTTTCACTGCGTTCAAATTCATCATTGGCAATAACATTTTCAGGGCAAAAAGGCTCAACAAACTGTCATCTAGCTGAAATAAAAAAAAAAAAAAACAATTTATGCACCTATAACAAAACTCTATTAGACGTGAAGATTTTGAAAATGAAGCCACAAAATTGTATATGCAATTTGTGGCAAGAAGTAATCCTTTAGCTGGCTTGATCCAGCCCTATAGTACATAAACCCCAAGTCAAAAGAAGTCTTATTCTGACAAATGTATCCTTTGTGCCAACTTTAGTCTTTTTTGTACCCAAATCAAGGTTGGTATTGAATAAACTCCAGCCCCTATTGTACATTCTTGATACACTACTCTAAGACACCGCAGCTGAACAGACCTTTTGTAGCACTGACACACACCAATGTTGAGAGACAACCTCTTCAACAAGAGTGTAAATAGATGTATATTTTGAGGACTAGACAACAACTACATATATACCAAAGTATCTTGGGAGAATATTTCTTTAGATAGCTGTGTTTTTTCCTAGTGAGCTGTGATGAGATGTTTCAAACTCATCTTGCAGAATTTTTCACTTCTCATTTTCGGGTCATGGTGTGCTTCCTATTTGTGACGCATTACGGGTAAAACAGTCAAACGGTATTAGTGATCGCCGACTGTCCCAATCTTTACCTCTAAAATTATTTAAATGTTGCGGATTTAAAAAGCTTTATTCATGTGTTGTATAAAGCCCTTCTCATTACATGTAAATATTAAAACATGCATACATACATACATAATATCTGTGCAACTTCCTCTTTCTTATTAATCGGTTCATTGACTGCACCTGCGCTTCATGTATTTACTGTAAGTGCCTTAAAAACACTTATATGTAACCACTGAAGTGTGAGGAACTGAAACGTTTTTTTTTAAACATCTAAGCATTTTTCTCACAGTGCAATGAGACTTTTTGGTTTACGCTACATGACTGTTGTTCGAGGATTCAAACCCAGTGTTTTGTGTTTCACTTCTGCAAATCCTCTCCTACCTCTGCAGAAAACAAGGGAAATTAATCTGTTAGCACAGTACCTCCTCTGCTATAAGTACTGAATAAAAGAGAACAAAAGAGCAGGAGCATTCAGCCAAAACCTAAAGCACCAGGAAATCTTCTTTATTTTCATTTTCTGTGTAACATTTCTCCCTTTCTCTTATTATCTATTTTAACTTGTGACTGGTCAGGCATATTTAAAGTGTTTAATATACTACACCGGGACTTTCAGGGAAACTGAAGAGTAACAAACACAAACAGTACCAGTACACTACATAGGTGTTGATCTTGGAAACAAAATCAACATATATAATAATAATTTTCCAATTAATTACTCTAGTGTGGGTGCTTGCTTACTTTGGGATCTCGGAGGAAAAGAGCCTTTTGCAGCAGAGAGTTGATGTCTCCTAATGGAGGGTAATGCATTAGCAGGCCCAGGCAGGTCTGGAAGTTACTAGCAATGACTGAAACAGACAGAACAACAAACGCAGTATTAGTTAGTGGTGATGCCGTGCACCGATTACAAACATAACCTCAGAATCCATTCAAATATAGTACGTGATGTTTGCACTGTGTCAAATTGTGACACATTTCAGAATTAGCCAGCATCTCCTGGTTGGTTTAAAAAATGAAATCTGAGAGCACTCGGCGTCTTGCTTAAACCCGGCTAAATGGACACATGTTGTTGTTAGGATTAAAACCTAAGATCTTTCCAATGTGGGACAGTCCTCCCACTCAAAACAATGAGCTGCCTATTTGATTCATGTATTAGAGATTGCACTCTTGACTTTCTAAAACATGACTGCACATGCTTTCACAAATAGTTTCAAAATTGTTCCCATCAATTCTTGCATTTCTTCTACCTGCACCGCTTCAGAGTACCCTTCAGAAAAGAAAAGAACTTAAGGTTTCCCCTCAAAACTATATTTGGACATGAAGCTGAAAGTGCAGATTGATTGTAAAGTCTTCTGAAATGCTGTATTCATGTGCATTTGGTTCCTTGGCATCTGTTCTATAACAGCAGGGATTCAATGTCCAACTAAAAGACACTTTTGCCGACAGAGCTTAAAAACCCTCATCCAGCCTGTATGTATGGCAGCAAAGACCTACTGTATTCTATTTAAAGAAATATGACTCCATCTAATTAAATGAGGTGGAGTAAATCACATTCTTCCAGTTAAGCGTTTCTTATGAAATGACATGTTACAAAGACAACACGTGGCGATATTGGATTATTTCAGTAATAAATGGAGCGTACGAGCGTCTCGGATGTAGAGCAGCATGGCCACAAAGATGTAGTCCACCAGGTCCAGAGTGATGCTGTCACCAAACAGGGCGTCCCACACCACCAGCAGGTCCTGGAGCGGAAACTCACGGCCGAACAGCAGACGTACCCACCGGCTGCAGGACAGACAGACAGACAGACAGACAGGGTAACTGTATTTGTGTACAGCTGAGGGTCAAGAAAAGTCAGACACACTGAACCTTAAGGTGTAAATACTGACATGCCGTAGATTTGCGGGGCGATCTCCAGCCGGTTGAGGTGCATGTGCAGTTCAACGTCGTGCTTCTTCACCAGCTGGTCCTGGATGCGGTTGACTTTGGTCACTATGGCAACAGATGGCCCAGAGTCCTGGGGCCGAGCGAATGGGATGCTGGTCAGCATCTCTTCTTTACCCTGGAGCAGTAGATCATTACGTAATTAGCATTTCACTATATAAACATTAATTAGCAGTATCTGTGTCCATATGTTGAAAAGGAGCAATACTGAGCAATACCCTCCTACAAATATAGGGTTTCTTTGTAGGAGGGTATAGAACTGTTTAAGTTTGAAAAAAAGTTTATTTTAAGCCAAAATGTGCAGGTTTTGCTATTTAGAGATTTGAACATTCATTAAAGTTATAATCCTTAAGATTTGTGATATTATTTATGGTCATCCTTTTTCAGCAATAGCCATTGAATGTATTTAAATTCTGTAATGAAATCACTGCATAAATGATGTTCAAATGGCCGACCTAAGCATGAGGGATTGACAGGAAATGAATATACTGTCTTACTGCTAATGTAAACTCAACACTTCCTACTGCTGCTAGTTCAAATTAAAAGCATCCAACAGGCAACACATGGGACAGCTTTTATTGTGAAGCAGGCACAGGAAACACAAAGTATTTGTAACATTAATCAAAACAAGACAACGGTCATTTCTGGCATTTTTCTGACAGTGAATCAGTTATACAAATATTAAAGGGAGTAATGGAACAAGAAGCAGCAGTCACAGTGAGCTGTTAGATGAAGAGCTGCAGGCGACAGGCTGCACTCCTCCAACTTCTCTACAAGGTAACCAACTCTTCACAAACTGCGCCCTGCTGTTGTGTGGAAAACTACTCGCATTGAAATCAGTGTTTGCTATAGCATTACATTGCACTAGCCGTTACCCTGGCAACCATGGGTGTCGTCAAATCAGCCAGGACTGAAATCTTGAGAATTATAGCTGAAAGCGTTAATATCTTTTACGTCAGCATACCAAGTATAATGCCATGTCTTCTGTGCAGTTATTATAGCACAATCAGCCCATATTGTGTTAAAATGCACAATGTATTACTGTAATTACAATGTCAATTCTTCACATCAAACTGACCTTCCTCGCTTCCCTCTCAAAGCTGGAGAACCACGGCTCTGCTGTCTCCATCAGCTGCGAGAACATGGCACTATAGACAGAGGTGTGTGTGCAAAACACACACACACAGAGAGAGAGAGAGAGAGAGAGAGAGAGAGAGAGAGAGAGAGAGAGAGAGAGAGAGAGAGAGAGAGAGAGAGAGAGAGAGAGAGAGAGAGAGGAGGATAATGAGGAAACAAAGAGGGAACATTGTGAGATGGAAACAGGCATGTAAACCAATTTCACTTATTTGAAAAGTAATAAAATTTCTGAATATGAGCCCTCGTCACTTGTCTGATATCAGGAGTGTACTCACTAGGCATCGTGCTCAAGGTACACTGGGTTCAACAGACACTTCATCTCCTCACTGTGGAGAAAAAAAAAAAAGAGCCATAAAAGTCTTTCCGCCAAGTAAATGCAGAAATATGTTGGCCTCTGACTAGAGCACAAGCAGGTCTAAAGGTGTTTATGGCAACTAAAGGGTGAGAGATTCAGTTTCACGGCTATGAGGAGCTGACCTGGGGCTGGCCGTCTCGCTGGCATGCTGGAAGGCTTGATGGTCACAGTGCAGCACAAAAACGATGGGAGCTAGCAACTCGTGCATCCCCTACAGACACAGAAGAAGAGACAGAGGTAAAGCGAGTGTTAAGACGTAAGAGGGCAGGGGAGACAGAAATTATGGTTCATTTGTGGTCAGTCTTTCTTTAATAGTGATGCACGAGGTTTCTAATCCGTGATGACAGGTTTAATTTAGATATTGTTAGCCACTGCCCGGGCGCGTGTCACTTCCAGTTTGCAAAAAAGATGCCGTACTGGCCGTCTATTCATTCGCTGGCACCTGTTACAGACGCTGATAATGATTAGGTTACAAAGGCATTTTGTTCTTTTGTCCGAGCTCACTGGGCAATGAGAAGCCCACACACACACAGCAAGAAAACCCAACCAAAGACATCAAAAGGACCCAATTTCAAAGATGTCTGACTTTACCTTTAAGCTCTGTAAATGAGCTGCTGGGACAATGTGTCAATCATACCTGTTTATACAGTAGCTGTTCATTTTCTCTGGCATAACAGAAGAGAATGTCCGTCAGCTTGGTCCTCACGTCGTCGTCCTGGAAGTAACGAATCTCAGGGAACCTTAAGCAAATAGAAAGAGAGAGCAAAGGAGGGGTTTATTACATGTCGACACCAGAGAGCTTTTGGGTGTTAGGTATAAAAAACAAAAAACTTAATAAAACCAACAAATAAAAAGAATGACAGTGATACTGACGTTCTCATCACGTCCTGTTTGATCATCCCCTTCAGCTCTTTATCTTGGAAGAACTTGTTCCACGGGCTCTGGGCAGGAGATGAAAAAATAAGAGGAAGATGTAAACATTACTTAGAGGAGCCCCTGTGCCAGTGACCACTACAGTAATTAGAAATGGTGACCAAAATGAATCGATCCATCATTAGCAGATAAATTGATCAAACTGTCTTTCCAATAGCAAGACTTTAAAAAGGCTGTTTCTACAACTTTTCAAGAAAGAATTTCCTCGAAAGAACTGCTCCATTTAAACCCAAGTAATATGTTGAAATGTATCCTTATCTACAGACAGATTTGACATTTTTCATGTTCAGCTAACCTGCCATGTACTAACAGACTTACACTAGCAATTAATTTGAATTAATTAATGGGAAGTGTACTAATTGAACACCGTCTCTATTTTCTCTATAATTAGTACCAAATTACAGTCCTTTCCAGGAAACGTCCTAGGAAATTGTTGCCAACTTTCCTGTATGGCTCTTGTTACCTCTGTTATTATCAGTGTAGCTTTCTGAGTGCATGTCATCACCCAAATTAACTGTGAGGTGTTCGTAACTCTTTATCAACTGCCTAATCCAACATAAATCTAATGGCTTTATAATTACTTTAAACAACCTGATTATGAATCAACAATAATGAATCAATGAAACAGGCCGGAGGGAGTGTGTCAGGGTTGCATTTTGCACGCAAATATGATGCAACCTGACTAACAAAGAAGGACACACACGCACGCGCGCACACACACACACTCACCCCCTCGTCCTGGGACAGCGGGTTGTTGACCACCAGGTCCTGCTGGCCTTTTGCCTTGCGAGGGTTAGTGATGTGCTGTCACCAAAAAAAAAAAAAATTAAAAAATTAAAAAAAAAACACCGAACAGGTCAATAATAGCCAATCACAGATCAGTGATCAGTTCATTCCTAAAGGGCTGCACTGCTAAATGTCTGTGGTAGTTGAAACAGCGAGTAGAGACTTAGTACATCAAAATAATTAATAATACATTTATAATTGAATAAATAAATAATTCTTAATTAATCCACCATATCTAGAAACATTTATTAAGCCATGATGCTCCACAAATTCCTGCAGAAATACAAAAAGCTACTTTGGGTGACCTTATCACCATTTTCTCATGATGCTGAGGGAAATGGCCACACAGAGGCGCTCTCACCGTCTCTTTGATCTTCTCATACTGGGATCGGAGCTCCTTGGTCTTGTTGATCCACTGATCCTTGTCTTCAGGAAGAGCCTCCAGGTACAACTGCAGACAGCCGGCACACAAGTCAGTGCACGCTACCTCAACAAGAGTTTCCCTCTCAGAAGTCAAAAACTGACACTTTCAAAACTAAACTCTAGGCCGCTGTTTCCACCAAGGAAGGTCTGCAAGCTGCCAGAACTGCAGTCTTTTCTGCGGCAGGGAAATTGCCAAAGCCACTTTAATCAAACTCGATAGGACTGCTTGATCCATTTGGCAGTTACCTTCCAGCATACGCTCCGAAAGCGGCTGCTCCTCAGTCGACCGTTGATGCCTGCCTGCCGGATCCTGGCCAGGTAATTACTGTTGAGGAACAAGTCGTCCCATTCTTTCCTGCACAGGGGAGGGGAGGCAGAGGACGAGGAGATTTATGAGCTTCTCAACCCAAATTGGGCACGGTATTCCATCTAATGTGTCACCCAGCAGTACAGCAGGAGGCTGGAGCGGTGTGATGGGCCAAGAGTTTATGGTACATCCACACACGAAAACACTGGAAACACTCACCTGTACGAGAGGAAGGTTGACTGGGACTGTGAGTAAGTGCTGCTGTCAAGAGATCCTCCTGTTAAAAACACACACAACCACACACACAACCACACACACAACCACAAGGGGGAGATGTAAACTGCTTGTATGAATGAGTGAAACTAGAAATCAATCTTTTTTAAAGCTTTTTTTTAAAGCACAGGATCATGAACAAAAACATAACCTTTGACAACCACCCTAATAAGGAACTGGCCTATTTACCGCTTCCATATGACAAATCAGTTATTTTTGGGGCTTCTCTCTCCAGCCGTGCATTGGAGCAAAAAGGGCCAGAAGCAGGGAAAGCGACGACAGAGAGTAAAGCACCGCACTCTCCTCTTCGTCTTTATTGGCGGTAATAAGTCTAATTTGGCCCGCAGGTGAACATGCATTCAAGTCGGAGAGCTGTCTATCAGCATTAGTTACAGGAGTAGATCATTCCACAGGGACACTCAGCATGAATATTCATCAGTTCCACAACATGCCAGCCCCCGACATTTTCTTTCTCTCACACACACGGAAACATAAAAACACCCTCAGCCTGGGGCCGTCGCCAGCCACGTCTGTTGACTCACACTTCACAGTGAGCTCCAAATTATCTTTTTTTATTATCTCTTTCTATCTAGCACTTCCAAGTTACTAAGACTCTCTCTTCTACTCTACGCCTCGTGTACTGGTCAGAGCCTCTGTTAGAGCCTCCATCACTGGTATAATACTCTAAAATAAACCTGTGGAAGGGGCTACTGACAGGGCTGCTTTTCTGAAGTGATATAACAAAATATCTAGAGCCTGATCAAGGACCAAATTAAGAACTGTCCCAACACAACAGGAGCACCGGTATGTTTTGGTTTGAGTCTAAGCACTAAACGTCTTTGGTTGTATTTGAGGGTTTAAATCCTGGTCTAGAGAAGATGAAGTGAGAGGTGACGTACTGCTGCGGTTCTTGTTGAAATCATGAAGCGGGTCAAAGCCCGTCTCCTGCTGCTCGTCTGTCTGGAGCGGGTGGCGGGTCTCGAAATTGGGGTGCTGCATGACCACGACCCAGACGGACCTGGAGAAAGTAATAGGAGACCAGAGAAAAACAAAAGAAAAAAGACAACAACAAAAAAACTGAATTAAATCACAGGTTAGTGAAACAGATCAGCTAACAGATCCGCTAGAGATCAAAACTACAAACCATACTTTGGGTAGCTTATGTCAAGAACTCAGAAAACAGTCCAAAAACTCAAAATAATGAAGAAGAATAGCTTCCATCTAAGCTGACAAACATCCACTGATAGGGAGACTGACCTTCAATCAGAGCGTGTGCTGACAGGCATCTGCTCTGCTTTTTGAGCGGGAGTGTTATTCTCTTGCTAACCTGACCTCTGACCCCTGCATGCTGCAATCACTAAAGTCCCCCTGCTACTAACATTTAACACCCTTGAACCGCTTCCTCTCAGGACTTACTGTCACAGCCTTGTAATCGTCCTCAGCCAAGACTCAGAAAAAAAAAGATGACTCTGCAACGAGAAGAAGGAGCAATAGTGAAACCAAATACCTTCAGCACACAGGGAAAATAGAGAACATGATTCTTAAAGGGGTGTTATAAAAGACATGTACAGCAAATCACTAATAAAAACAAAACAAAGAAAACAGACAGCAGAAAAAGAAATGTAATAACCATCAACTGGACTTCTACTATGTGATAAGATGCCTTTAAACACAATGTAGCTCTAGAATCAAGGAGGTAGTGGAGGGTAAACTCACCACTTTACATTTTAGAATAGCATTTGCATAAAGCTTTGACATATAATCCACTATATACCGTAGTTATGAAGATCAAACAGGGATATATAATGAAGACATGGCATAAATATTCATAAATAGTTATCAGTGAACACAGCTGACAAACAGAAAACAAACAGAAGTTGCTGTTTCACATTTTGCATTTAACACAACTTTGCTGCATAAAATAAAACAGTGACACTGATTACAGCCAGTGAAGAATGGCTTAATCTAACAAGAAGCACTTGAGCTGCCTGATGCCCCGCCATGCTCACTGTGATATATTAAACATAAGCAGTAATGCTAATGAGGTCATTAAGTAGGCAAATTAATGCGTTAATTAAATATTTTTGATGTCAACAGACTGGTCTTCACATAACACATAGACAGTATTAACAGTGTATCCGAAGTTATTAAGGAACTGTTACAGTTTCCAGAAAATGTGTTGTTGCTCATAAAATGAAAATGTGTGCAGCACAGCGCTTCAAAATGGAATCAGATCATCTTCCATATATTTCTTGTGTCTGCAAACAGATAATGTCCATGCTATGCTGTGCATGCATCTATACAGAGCATAGCATGGTGTCAAATTATACTGTATGAAAACACAAATCTACTACTACAAGACAGAATGAATAAACAATAATATATGGGTAAAAAATAGTAAATAAAATATTTATTATATATTAATATTTATTTGAGCTGCAACAACCAGTCCATTAGTCGATTAACAGAAAACGTATCTGCAACTATTTTGATAATTGGTTATTTTCCAAGCAAAAATGCCAAATATACAGCGTCTCAAATGTCAGGATTTGATGCTTTTCTTTGTCTTACATAATAGTAAACTGAATATAATATAATAATACTATAGTAAACTAAATATTTGGGGGTTTTGCACAGATGGGCAGAAAAAAGAAGACACCACCTTGGACTCTGAAAAATTATAATGGGCACTTTTCACTATTTTCTACACTACACTATTGTATAGAGAAACAATTAATAATTTCATCAAAAAAATAATCAACAGATTAGGCTATTTATATTAACAATGTAACGTCAGTGGATTTAGGTTGCAGTAGGGCTGACAAACTGGATTTATCAAATTACCACCATGATGAAACTTTAACAGATTTAATGTTAGTCATATAGTAATTTTTAATAAGTAGTCTGAATCCCTTGTAACAACAAATAGTTACAGCAACCATTGGACATCTAACCAGACGTTCAACCAACCACAGTCCAGTCGTGACAGGCAGAAGTGGTTAAAGTCTAAATAATCAGGACAAACTTTACAGAAGTTAACAAACAGCAGCAACAAAACTATGCACTCATGTAGCAATAAATAGTTAGTTCAATGATACTGGTGATCATCTGAAAATTAATCTGCAACAATTCTGATAGACCTAATTAAAAATATTGCTTGAGTCATTTATCAAGCAAAACTGGTCAGACAACACAAGACATATGAAGACGTCACTGTGGGAAATTCTAACAATAAATATCACTATTAATAGATTAATCAAGAAAATAATCAGCAGATTAATCGATAATGAAAATAACTGTTACATGCAGCCCTAATCGATTAATCAAGAAAGAAATCTGCAGATTAATTGATAGCACAAATAATCGTTTGTTGCATCCCTAAGAGTTACATTGGACATACTGAATCGTCCGAGATAAATAAATGTGACAATTTATGATTATAGCTCAAACTGTCCAGTTTAGCAGCAGACAAAGCAGGATTCGTTCCACAAATACCAATGTTTAAAAATAACACAACAAAGCATTACAAAGAAAAACAACATATAATTCAAATCCTCACCAGGTAAACCCTGAGCCAGCGCCTCTCCGCCAACAAACACAGTTATGAGCAAAGTTTCACTTTCTCTGTGAGACGTCACAATCTAGGTTAAACTACTCTGCCTCCATTCTTTATCCGGCTTGGGATTATTCCACGTTTATGAATATGGTTAGCCTAATACACAGGCCTACAGAATAGCACGCTTCCACAGAGCATTATGTTTTCTTTCGCTTTAATAATTGTGGAAGTAACACAACAAAGCCATCTCTTAAACCTATTAACCGTGTGAATGGAACACAGCTCGATAAATCAGCCGCACATGCCATCAAAATAGAAATCATTTTATATGCATAATGTATGTATGTGCCTGTTTTCTTAGGAAACATCTGTTCTCCTCAAAGACTAATGCTCTCCTTAAGTCAGAGGGGTTTTTCCTCCCTTCCCTCATAAAAAGAACATTATCCCATTAAATAATCGTAACTAATCCACAACTATAGGGAAAGACAGAGGAATGCTATGAATAGGTATCTCCAATAATAGCCTGTTTTCTTAGTTGTACTTTAAAAGATTGGCATGAAAGATTTATCAAAGTCTCCTGAGCAACTTCAAATATAACAGCAGTCGCCTCGCACCAAATATTCATTCATATTATCACTATCTGACTCAAGCTGGCATTGCACAAAGTGTCAAAAGATATTTCGAGGAACATTTTTCCCTACAGGCCTGCAAACACATCCAGCGCTTTGTCCCTTTTTTCCCACAAATAAAAAGTAATTCTAAACGTTCTAAAAGAGGCCTTCACAGATCTCTCACTGCTTTGATGAGGCATGCCTTGTGTGTGTAAGCCTTTGTGAGTGAATGAAAGACTCGAGGCCTCGCTGCGTTAGCACAGCCTTGCCTGAAGCAGGTCTCCTATTAGCCTTCTGCTGCCTTCTTTACTTCTTCCGAGTCGCACGTAAAACGGCATCCTAACTTTACGATACAATAATCAAGGCTTATTAGCTTCTGCATAATTTAATCCACAGCACCTGGAGACACCTCAATAATTCAAAACCTGAATCTTTCATGAAATAATCAAATCAATACATAATGAAATGCATAAATAAATCAACAGACAAATAACACTGTGTCCATCTGTTGAGGTAGAAGATCTGTTCCTGGGATTCACAACAACAGCCCCGTGAAGCTAAATCCAAACTGTAGCCGTTACATTATCTTGTTAAGCACATTAAGATTTCTCAACCATTTTCTTTTTCAAAGTTATCGCCTCAAGCATGATTTCAAAAGAGCTGTGCCGATGTTTTGGACTGTGGAAAGACCACTGGAAGCATACCAAAGTCAAGTCAGACAGCCTCGCTCTGAACCTCTTCCTTCAATAATGCTCAATGTGTGCTACAAAACGTTTCACTTCCCTTTATTTTAAACACACAGTCAATCTGATAGTGACCACAGTCATCCGCGTATTCGAGCCTAAAACTTTCCTCCACATCTTTGTTTTCCCACTTGATCAAAACCAAAGGCAGCATCACATTCTTTCGGGCCTTGAGAATATTTCAGAGCCACAGATCAGCTGAACAGCAAAGGAGGGTGAGGGCAAGGGGGTTCACCTCAATACTGACAGCAGCCGAGTCGACAAACTCAAATTCACTTCAGCGAGAGGCAGGTTTTGTTCTTGTGTTGGCTGGTTGAGCTGACATGAATGAAAAAACACAAAGAAAAGCTTCAGCTCACTCCAAGCTCGTTGGCCTAAAGGCACAAAGGCTAAACTATTCTGAAACTAAACCCAGATTAAACTGTATTAAATGTTTTGCTGAAGAGCCTGCAGAATTTCCATTTGGAGACATCTGACTGAATTACAACTGTCAGCAACTCCTCTGAAACGAACAGGCAGCAGGCTTGTTTGCAGCTCTGGAAAAGTCCAGACTTTAAAGTATTTACTAATAGCATTAGTCATTAGCTGCACCAGTCCACTAGTTTTCATCTGAACACATTGTCAGAGCAGCCCAGTGAAAAACAGATTCAGAAAAAGAATCAGTTTGAGTTTGTGGGCTCTTTAGAGGATGAATATTCAAACAGGATTCTGCAGACGGCGATGAGAGGAGCTGTCGCTGGCAGCTACAGTCGGAGCAGCAGTTTAGTCAAAGTGAAACACCTCGGCTAAACAAACTCACATGCCTCTACTTCAGCACACAGCCCAGGAGCCTTCACAGTCACATGCTCCGCAAGAGGCTGAGAACATGCTTGGGACCTTAGCCTTGGCAAAATACCATGAACTTGCTGGGTCTTGACTGATTCAATTACCAAATACATGACAAGAGATGCAATCTGACAGTCTGTATACAAAAACTAGAGCAGTGGTTTCCAAGCTGGGGGTCTAGACCCCCACAAGGAGTCACAAGATAAATCTAAGAGGTTGTAAGATGAAAAACAGGATAGGAAGAAGAAAAATATATATTTATGCTGAAAAAAAAAACTTTCAATCTTTCAGACTTTATTCTTAGCTTTTTTCTTTTGTATTACTGCATCTTCTAAAAAATTATAAAACTATAAAAACAACCTGCTCAAAATACACTGGGCTTATGCAACCTTTGCTGAGTGGTCACAAGTACACATTGTTTTATTCTAACAGGTCACAAGGTAAAAGGGTTTGGAACCACTGCACAAAAGAAAAACTGCAAGAGGAACAAGGAAGAAACAGTGATTTGCGTTAACAGACTGAAGTTCAACAAGTACCACAAACCACTGACCTGTAATCAATTTCCTCTCACTACACTTCAATGCAGACATGTGCATTAAAGGTCAGCTATTGTCTCCCAACACAAAAGGCAGGTTGGTTTAAACCAGTGTCCCTCCTTTCTAGAGGTAAAGGGTCAACAACAGAGCTCTTGGTTTTCTACTCTAGTCAAGAGGCTTTTTCTCTAGTCCGAAATGGCCTGCAGTACAGACACTCTGTATCGTACTCTTCGTGCACACATATTTGTACTGGACTGGTTCTAGTGAGCGTGGAGAGATGTGTGAAACCGCATTAAACCGTGCAGGCAGGCAGTGCTAGCTGTTACCAAACCTCTGCACGGCCCTGAACACATCACTAAATCTGCCAGGCAGGGTGGGCCAACCCGAGGAAAGGGGTTAAAGGCACACTACACCAGCAAACCTGTCATGAAGATGAAAAAAAACACCATTATTTATAGCCAGCACTGACAATAAATCTATAATTTGACGTAAAATGCGCGCAGTGTCCGTCTTTGATGCACCACGGATGCTGACAACCAGAAGGATTACCGATGCATGCAGGGCAAAACGCCAAACAACAGCTAAGCTAGGCCTGTGTCGGTTAACAACGCTAAATGAAGGCTCAACTAGTCAAACAAACGCACAATGACACGCTGCAGTTGTCAGTGTCGACTGAATACGGCCGCAGGTGACAAGAAGCAGGTAAGATAACGTGACGTTAGGGTTATAGCCTGGCTGTTAGCACGTTGGGACCGAGCCGATGCGCGGGCCTGTCCTCACTTCCGACACACAGCTGCTACTGTTAAGCCACGAGACAAACTCGCAACACACACAGGCTAATACAAGTGTGAGCAGTGCCACAGAGTTATCCACAACCCGCGCACGGGCTCTCAGTGCGGTTCAGATACCTGTTCAGGTCATGCAGGGCTCCTCATTCTGCCGTGTCGGACTGTCTGCTGATTTGTAAACAGTAGCGGATCAGGCGGATGTGCCGAAGACCAGCTGACTGATCATGTGACCGGGGAGCCGAGAGTGGCGGTGCCGCTGTTTGCAGGTAAGCTGTGCTCCCGAGCTCCGCAGTTTAGTGCAATGAAGTCAAACTAGCTTTGGTTTACAGTAACGCAAATACATCCGTAGACAACATCATAAACAACAATTCAACACATGTCTGTGTTGGGGGGGGAAAATTTTAGATTTGTGAAATTAAATTGCACTTCCTCGTTACATTCAAGGTAGGCTACCCTTTGTAAAGTTGCATGACTTAATAAATGATGTAAATCATGCACTGATGCTTTATAGATCAGTTATTGATTAGAACCAGTTTTGGCTTGCCAGGTTGTGCAAACTCTAGCTGCTGTATATCCTCCTCCAGCAGGATACTTGCAATGTCAATAATTTAGTTTTATGAAATGACGAAGTCTGCAGCTGTATGTTAAGTAGTTGTTAATACATTGATTTTGTTTAGGATGCTCTGCAGGTATTTACCATTAGGACAGAGGTCAAACAGTCAGTGCATTGGAGGAGTTTCCTGCTGGAGGAGGATAAAAACCAATCAGTGAGACAACCTGGCAACCCAAAAGATGTCCTTATCAATGCTAAATTATATCTGTAAAGCAACAAGCCATAGTAAATAACTTATTAAGCTTTAATGAAGTTATTAGTTAGAACTTATAAAGCCTTTGAAAAGGCTGCCTTTTTAGAAAGTGCTACAGCTTTAACAACTTACGCCTGGTTAAGCTGCAGTATTTAGTTATGGGAGCCAATTTGAACTGTCAAGGCAAATATCTGAAACATACAGTGTATGAAGTTGTGTATATTTCCAATAATTGATAGGCTTATTTATAGCTACACCCCTGGAAGTTATATGAAAAGAATCACAGACCACAAAAAGGAGGACTCAGATCCCTGTCCAGATTGTCCCCTTTGAGCTTCATGGCAAGCATGATGAATGCCCCATGCACTGTGCTTACCACAGCCCTACACTTGTCTGTTGCGCTGTCCCTTCTCAGTCACATGTCAATCCCATTAGACGGGTTTGGAAAATAATCCTTGAGATTGCTCCGGAGATGTCCAGCCACTTTAGACTGCAGAGATAAAATGGACTAGGAGATTGCAAATTCAATTACAAATGTATCAGCACACAAACTGTGTCTTTCAAGGCCATTATTTGCTTAGCAGCAACATATTTCAGTGTAGAATGAAAACAATATGGGTGGTAAGATTGTGAATAAAGAAACAGAAAGAAAGAAAGAATGCTGCATTGTTAGAGCTCCAGGTTGTGGTGGATCACATCACCAAGGAGAAATAAAACACATCATGAATAAGTAAGAACACTGAAAGGGGTCTAAAACATGAAGGTTAATTAACACAGTTTTATGGAGACTTAATTGCAGCAATTTCTGAAGTCAGGCAAGTCAAGTTTATCTGTAGAGTGCTTTTATAAAAACACCTTCATCGCAAAGTGACAAAACAGAGGACACAAAAACAAACTAAACCAAAGCAGCAGGACGGTCATGATAGGAACAAGGCAGGAGTCCAGGTGAAGATATATACAGGTGGTGACATTAAATAGCATTAATGAGTCAAATGTGTGCACTGGTAGTGGTGTGTGGGTGTGTGTGTGTGGGGGGGGTTAACACAAAGCAGTCATAATGACCATCATCGCCATTACCATCATCATCATCACAGGCATGGCATTTCAAGAGCGCCGTTATCATCATTATTATAGCTAATATTACTGATGATGAGGCTTTCATGGCCTCTTTTTGGCCCTGACTAAGGTATCGCCATGGAAACAGATGACAGAAAAGAGCATAGCTTTATTGAATTACTCTATAAAGCTATTCTGACCAAATGGGGCTTGAATGTTGCACAGTGAAAAGTCCCGTGGAGAGACAGATGAGAGTCAGGGGCAGAGATGGAGACGGAAACACAGATGGAAATAGCAGTGGAGACATAAAATAAAAGAAGAATAAAGAAAAGAGACAGAAGATAGAAAACACTGGCAGCACTGAGGGGCATGTGATTGTGCAGTGACACAGATCCACTGGTACAGTGAGGCCTAGTGATCAGCACAGAAGAATATTGTCTGACGGCTGGAAACAATGACAGCAATTCACCAACATAGACACAGTCATATAAAAGGAAATCATCAGTACTAACTCTATAACACCAGTACAGAAAGTGGACATCAGAACAAATGATTTAATCTTTAATGGGTCTTTTACAGCAGGCCTCTTCTTGTCTTAAAATAGCACTCTGATAAATGAGCTTCATCTCTTATTTACTCCTCTGCTTGTTTCGAAGAGGCTTTCTTGCGTGATAAATCTCACAGACTGTTCCCCAAGTCCAATTTTACACATTGCTAACACATCCCAACTAAATATTTTAAAAGTGCAAATGTCATCTTATGATATTATGCTACTTAGGAAGAAAACAGTCGTCTTTTTATCTGTCAGACAGCAGAAACAGCATGATGCCCTCCCAGCTATCTCAGCCTCTGTGTGTTACCGCAGACTCTATCACATGAGGTTTTAAACCAGAGTTTCCTGGTAAGAAACATCATATGCCATTGTTTTAATGGGTGAGAAAAGTTGCCACTTTCTATTTGACTGTTAATATATACAGTGAAAGGGATGTGTAAAAATGTCTGCCGAACAAAATGAAAGTTAGATTAAGTAAAGTTTCTAAGTTAAAAGTAATCTGTACATGCATCTGGACTCTCAAAACACATAGAATTTGTATTAATCAGATTGTTTGTGATAGAAATTCAGTCTTATATTTGTAGTCCACAATCTTTCTCTCATGAAGAAACATTAAACATTGTGCACTCCAGACAGCATGCTCCGTGTGAACCATAAAATGAGAACGATCAAGTGTCTGTCTCTGCTACAGTCTGTACGGCGATAAATCAGTACATTAAGACAACCACAAGATGTGTGAACATAACACTCCTAAAATAACATAGCTACTTTGGGAGAGAGATTTATAGATTCATGCATCAGTAGAAATACTGTATGTAAACTATGATGTGTTCAGGTGCAAATTAGACCTCAGCAAAACTTGACATTGTGAATAAAAGGGAGAAATAGGAACACATTTGCAGTAGAGACATTTCAGATGTCCATTTGTTGATAAGTTTGGTAACTCATCCATTGTTTCATCTGTTGATTTATTAAGCACTGCTGTGAAAAAATGCAGAGGATGCCCTGTTCACTTATGAAAGGGTTAATTCCAAATGCTACATATCATTCACAAATTCGACTATCATTGCATTTAAAACAGAATCAGGAAACTTGATATTTAATACAATGTGACAGACACACTTCATCAAGAACAATGTAAGATATAACAGTGAGATTCCTGAAGGAAACAGCTGAACTTTTAAACGACGGACGAAATCTGATCCAAGACGCTCTCAAAACATAGTAAGAACAAAAATAATGGAGATACTGATCATTTAAAAAAAAGCAGATTGGCAGTACCACTTTCTACAAGGCATTTCTGGCATGAACATTTCTCGAACTTTAGATCAGTCAACCAACTACAATTACTCTTTTCTTTTTTTTTTAAACAGTGATATGTAATCTGAGGCTCTTTGCATTGGGGTCCCATTCATCCAGACACATATATCTACACAGAAACAATGTGTTATAACATTATCTGCACATATAGTCACAGTTATCTTCTGTCTCAAGTGCAGTAGGGGTTCTCAAATCACAGGGCAGCTTTCTAAGTATAATGTAGGTGTACTGTCTGGGTATAAACACCAGCATCCTTCTAGGCTGTGCTATGAGCATATACAGTAAGTCAGTTTTGGTCCACAGCATTTAAGGACACATATATATAACACTCCAATACCAAAACACTGCGAGTCAGTACTCGAGCAGTATGTAACAGCGGCTGAGTTGCATGTGGACCAATGACGTGAAACACCCTGGTGGCTCACAGGGACCATACTGCCTGTATTTGGGTTAGATGTAGCTCTCCTGCTCCTCCTTCATAGGGGGAATGGTTTGAATGCCAACATCCGATTCTTTCAATACAGTTATCTCACTTTCATCATTTCTCCCTGTTTGCTTCTCCTCCTCCTTTTGTTCTGTTTCAGTCTCTCCACCACCTTCCTCCTCCTGCTCCTCTGCAGTTACGTCTGTCTGGGAGAGGTTTGGGTCCGCAGAGCCGTGCTGGTTGTCTCGACTGTGTTTTGGGCTCTGGCTGTTGTGTGGATGCTGGTCATGGTCCTGGCTGTTGAAGAATCTTCGGATGGTGTGTTTGGGCAGGCCCAGCTGAGCCGACAGGGTGTGGACCGCTTCCTCGTCAGGGTTGAGGCCCACGTCCTGAATGAAGCTCTGCAGGATTCCCAGTGCTTCGTGAGACACTCTTAACCCCTGACCTTGGACCTCATCTCCACCTTGGACCTCATTATCTGCCTCTGAACAAACCCCAGCTGTGCCTCGGTTCGCATCCCTCACGCCGGGCCACTTCATAACGAGCTTCTCCTGAGCCCTTCCCTCTTTGCTGTCTCCAGTGATCTCATTAATCCCTTCCTCACCCACATTTCCATCCCTCACCTGCTCCTTGCTTTCTGCACCCTTGTCCCTCATCCTACCAGTACCACCCCAGTCCCCTACCAGACTGCTCCCCTCTCCTCGTCCCCCCTCAACCCAATCTTTACTGTCCCCTCTCTCCCCGTAACTACAGCCCCTGCCCTGCAAACGTACTCTCATGTGCCCCCAGTTGCCCCCAGCCTCGGACTCGGCTGGTGATGCAGCACATGGTTGCCGTGGAGACATGTGAGATCCTGCCTCCGGCTGCAGGGGTTGATGGGGTTGAAGATGGTGTTGCTGCGGCAGCGGAGAGTTGCGTTGATACTGACAAGAGAAAAAGAGAAATTTGGAGCAATTAGAGTAAAAAGCCGTACTTAGTCTTTTGGATTTTATATTTTCAGCACCAACTGAATTTCCATTGTGTTGACATGGACATTACTGTGTTTCATTTTAATGGTAGATGATGTGAAGTCAGTCTAGACAGAAATGTATTTGTATGATTTGAAGTGATGGGTCTTACAAATAAGGAACCAATTTTTTTTATCGACCATTATTAGATTCTATTTAAAAATGTACAAGTAATGGCTATAATAATTTACTTCACTGCTTAATGAAATGTGCTCTATTCATTTTAGACTGTATGTTAAAGTGAAGTGACTGAGTCACTGATATTAGAAGTGCTTTCATATAACGAGGCAGACGACAACGTGGCTTTTTGTATTCATTGGTCATGTTTTACTTCTCAGTTGTGGTATTGTTTCTCAGTGGAGATTTACATAATATGAATGTGGGAAGTGGTGGCAGTTCTGTCCTTCATTTGACCTCAGTTTGAGTTTACAGAACATACACAGAGTGATTACCCCATATCAAACATCATGGCTGGGGAGAAGGAGGAGTGAAGGCACAGGACATGCAGCTCTGGTCTGGTAAGAAACTGAAGGTAGTATAAACTGTGTGAACTGGATCTGCTGAGGTGTCACATGTGAGATGGTCTGCAATGCAGCCGTCCAGGGTGCGTGCCCACAGAACTGATCAGTCTCTGAACCAGTACATGTGAAGACTTCTTGTCTTGCTATTAATGCAGTGGTATTCCACGCAACATACTGTGCTTTCACAAACAGAGAGATAGACAACCATTGTGAGTATGTGCTATAATCAAGCCATCAATCCATGCACAAGCTATGGAAGTGAATGAAAAAGATCAGCCTCATGGATCATTGCTTAATGTGGTAATCATCTTTTTTTCTGACATTTTTTTGGCATTTAGCTGTCATTACTGTGCTGCTTGTCCACTGCACACCCTAGAAATCTATTGGCATTCAATGTGATGTATTTTCTTTCACATTTCTGGTAAAATTTATGTTAAAATTTATAACCTCCCCTCTAAAAAAATGTTTATTCAAAGGTTAGTTATTTATGAGCTAGCCTTTGCTGCTCATGTTTTTTTAAATGTATTTATTCCAAACTGCTGTTAGCTGGTAACATAAAATGAAAAGAGTGTTTAGAACAGCTGTGTGCGTGTGGTGAAATTTTGTTTATCTTCTTTTTGTAGTCTCACCAGTGTATTGTCATTGCTGAGCAGCATAAGCCTGTCAGTGCAGTGCTGCTGTGCCGTCGTGTTGCTGCTCTCCTGCTCGTAGATGGCATCTCGTTCAGTCTGGGACAGGCTGAGGAACCGGCGGATCATGCACAGGTTCTCCCACAGGGTCCGGTTCTCTGGGCTGGGATCCTCCTTCCAACGCAGCAGCTCACACAGCCAACCCTACAGGAGGAACGGTAACACTTTCATTCAAGTCTGTCTATTTAGCTAACCTACTGTGTGAGACCTGAGCACACAAAGTTGCTCTGTGGTCATTAAATGGCCTTTCCTTCCCCCGTGAGGTCAAGACAATATGTCAGCACACATTTTGTACTTCTGTGGTGTCCTTAAACATCTATCTGACCTGATCCGACAACTCTGTAGACCGAGAGGAAGCAAGGAGAAAAATGTCTCTTGTGTGATCAACTATAATACTACAACAAAAAGCTGTTGAGCCGCCTAATGTCCTGCCATAATTGCCTCGATATAATAAACATATCCATTAGCCATGCTAATTAAGACAATAATTCTGTTAATTAGTTCATTAATTATTGTGAATATTTCTACATCAACAAGCTCATCTTCATATACCTCAAAGTATCAATATCTTAGGTTCTTTCTGCCTACTTAAGAGTAAAAAAGGATGAATGATGAAGGTTATGCTGAGCGCTAAGTGGCTTATTTTAACTTCTGGATGTCTATGGAAACCAGTGAACCTCTATTATAAGGCTAACATAGTGGTGGGACATCAAAATTGCCATGGCAACATCATGTAATTTTTTATGATGAATTTTGATTTATATCACCCCCATACATCCATTCTCCTATTAATTTTGTCACTAATTAGAATTTAATAAGTGGGAATAACTGCAAGTTGGAGTTCTGAATTCAGAAACAAACAACAAATGAGTGTGCTCAGCCATCCTTTTGTCTGTAAAGTATAAATTCACAATAATTTACTTTTCACATTTATCCAAAATGGGTTCATGTTGTAAAGCTTGTCTATTTCCTGTTTGCTGTGAACATACAAGCACAAAAAATAAAGGCAGTTTTGAAGATCCTCTAATGGCAAAGCCAAAAGGTGATGGTGAGATTTTCTTATTAGCTAGAATGTTTTTCTGCATCACGAGGGAAGAAACTTGTGAGCGGCAGATTGAGGAATGTAAAGCCAAGCTAGTTTCAGATTCATGAACTGGAGCATGATTATGTTTGCAAGCAGGCTGATGCGCACACACACACACACACACACACACACACACACACACACACACACACACACACACACACACACCTGGCTGTAGCCCAAGTCTAGCACACAATGCCATCCAGATGCACAGTGCAGATAGAACAGAGAGATCCAGCATGGTTCTGCCTGCCAAACAGCCGGGTAATACAGAGAGAGAGAAAGGGAGAGAAAGAGAACGAGAGAGGCAAAGACAACATAGAAAAAATAAAGTAAAAAGGGAGGCCAGCGAAGAGATAGAATAAGAACCTCAGGGGTTTTGGACCACCTGTCTGTACTGGCATGACCGCTCAATGACCTCCAAACATCTTCATGATGAGCAGAGAGAAGGGAGAAAGAAAGGAAGAAAGAAAGAAGGAAAGAATGGAAGAAAGAAAAGTGAAAATTGGAGACATGCACGAGAGGAAGAGAAAATGAGACAGCTAAAATCCCCCCATTCCATGAAGGGAAATTATCCTCAAAACAAAAGGCAATAACAAGCTTATGGGGCCGCCATAAAAATGAGAACAATAAACACTCAAATCATGCCTGTGTGCGTATGTGTGTATTAGTGCATTTGTTTGGCTGTGTGTGTTTGTGGGATTGCGTGTATGTGTGTGCTCTTACAGTATGTCTATGTGCACAAATAAGTGGTGTGTGTGTGTGTGCACGTGTTTTTGTATGGTGACTATTAAAGCGATAATTTAGGACACAATAGCAGTCTGATGCACTGATGATAGTCCTCTGCAGAGTACAGCTGCTGGTTGATTATCTGGGCTTTCCTTCACACTCACTAGCATCCCTGCTTTAACTGAGGAGATGGATTCATCGTGGAAGCTAAATTTGAATAATCAAGCAATAGAAACAATTGGGTGCAATATGTGTGTGTGTTTAAGATTGGGCATCTTCATCAGATTCACACCAGCAAGCATGTAAGTACCTGACTCTTGGAGGCGGCCACCTTTGCGAACAGAGCCTGAGACACCTTGGCTCTCTTCATCTCGTGCTGAATCTCCTCGTAGATAGAAGCGCTGACATTGAGAACACAGCTGTCTGTCCTCAACCCTCTGTCTCCTGTAACTGGGGACAGTCTCGCCTAAAAACAGACAGACAAGAAGACAGAAAGGCAAAAATAAAATTGTTTAAATGCGAATGCTAAGACTATTCCAGCTTGGCCAGGTGCTACGTCGAACACTCTTTTAAGTATTCAGAAATGGGAAGCCAGTGAGGGATCATGTTCTGTATACAACCCTAGGGGTGCCTATACAAAGGTGGAGTGATCTCAGGGGGACAGCATGAACCAATGCACATGGTACTCGCTCGAGGTGAAGCTCCTCCCTGGCAGGGAAAGCATCTGGCAACTTCATGTACATTAGAGGAAACATGTGGCAGTCTGCACCTCTCCATGGAGTGTGTGCAGGTAATACCAGAATGGGAGAAAATGGACGGGAAAGAAACCGTAGAGATGAGAGACAGTTCATATCATCTTTCCTGCACTGCAGTATTGGAAAAACGATGTATAGAAACAAAGAAATCCATATAATCTTTGTTTTCAAGCATTGGTTAGTAGGTAATGCTTTCCTACTTTCCCATCTTTTGATTTACTAATAAAAAAAATGCTGTTTTGTGTAAAATAATAAAATGACTATGATTTCAAGAGTCTACATCCATGCTAGTGGCTCTGTGAGGCTGTACATTAAGCACAGCGGTGCTTTGAGCTAAATCAGTCCCGCCCACACCGGAGGGGAAAACAATTCAACTGCTCTCTGTTGACTTTGTATTGCGTGAAGGTGCCTCCTTGTCACTTCGGTCTGCTAGCAAACAACAGAAACATGACTCAGAGTTGCTGTGTGGTGGGATGCACTCCAGTGGGCGTGGTTTTCAGAGTATGACGCGTTGCGCTGAGTCTCACATGCTGACGTTTTTGTATTGTAGTAAAGTAAAGTAAATAAATGGCATTAACAGCTAATAAGGGATCACCAAATGTATTACAAATCATCCTGAGGGGACAATAAATGACTTTACCAAAACCACAAATGTCAACTTCATGGTGCTGTTAGAGGAAAGGTCAGGGGTCAGTAAGTTTCACAACTTAAACACCTTCACAACAACTCCCTAACATGATGATTTATATTTTGTTGTTGATTATGTCCTTTACTTTTTAAATGCCTTAGTTAAATTAACCTAGTTCGATCTGTGTTCTCTGTCCATTCATACAATATAAGTGAAAATTTGCCTTTTATTGCAGAACATATTTAAAATCTGTGATTTAAATTCCCCTTGAGTAAAAATTCAGCTAAGTAACTGGTCTTCAGTGCTTTTTCATGAGGAGAAACATGTTAGTTAAAACATTTCACAGCAGCTTTGTGACACTGATGTTCTCTTTCTCAGTCTGCTGGCTGACCTGTGTGGGTCTTGGTGGTGTGTTATTGCAGCCGGGGGTGAATCCAGTCAGGCTTCTGTCTTTCTCCTCCTGGTAGAAGCGCTCCCTCTCAGCCTCTGGGAGCTGCAGGAAGCTGTACATGGCCCGCAGGTTGACCAGCAGGGACTGGGAGGCGTGTTTAGGGTCCTCCTCCTTACGCAAAATCTCTGACAGCAGGCCCTGGTAAAGACACACACGTCGATACTTATTGATTAGTATAAGCAAGCAATATACAATAATACATGCATGCAATGTCAAATTCATTCAGACATATTGGTATATATTGGCTTTAGATGACTATCCTTAGAAGGATAGCATTTTCCAAAATGTCAAACTATTGCTTTAAACTGCAACATTCTTTTTTTCAAAGCAGACAAATTGATGTTCAAGAAATAAAAAGGAAGAAAACATTCAATTGGACAGAGGGATGAAGGACATTGTGAGTCCAATTTGAAGCCAAATGCACTGATGATACTGATTTCGTTCCATATAATTTTTATGTTAAAATCAATATTTAGGCACATAGAATGGTTAAGTGTTAGGTATTTCAAAGACCCAGATAATGTTTCAAATGCTGACTGCTTTCCGAGTGTGTTTTGACACCTTAAACATCACACATATAAGGGATATCATGATAGATCTCATATTAAGTATGATGGATTTTTCCATTATCTTCACGTAAAGATGCCAAATATAAAGTTTCTCATATGCCTGAAGGATTTTTGCAAAAGGTCCTCATATCTAACTCTGGATCTCATTCAAAGAGCCACCTTGTCAAGTTCCTGTAGTTTAGTGTTTCACAGCAATAGATGATACACAACCAGTTCCCAGTCAGTCAGTGCTAAGCACACTACTCGCCTGTCGAGCTAGAATTATTCTGGGTGTATCTGTGTATGCAGGAAAGCCTTCAAACATCGCATGCAGATTGTAGGGCTTTCCTTCCTGAAAAGAAATCAGATTTCACGCTGGCAGTGAAATGGGAACAGAGGAAACATTCTTCTTATTCAAATCATGGATCATCTTTGGATCCACCCAGCAAACCCCTCCTTCCAAATAGATGGAGGGTTTACGTGAATCGCCAAATGACAAATGCTCCCTTCACTTCTATATGGCATCTTGGCATCATGCCCAACTTGTAAGGCTGGCACTGAAGCACCTTGGACTTGGCAATGGGGAAACATGGGGGTGGATAATCTGCTTATTGTGATGAAAATGATAATGATGGTAATAATAATAATAACAATGGGCTTAGCCTGTCCTCTGAGCCCTATTTCTGTGGGTGTGGTGGTGAATGTTAGATGATGGACACAGATAACGTGGCATTTTAGTGTTAGAGGCGATGGCGGAGGGAGATATGGATACAAAATGAGACCAAGGGAAGGAAAAGGGGAAAGATAAAAAGAAAAGATGTATTGACAGTCAGAGGTAGAGTTTAAACAAATAGAAGGGCGTGAAAGGTGGTAAGATGGAGGGACAGTGAGATAGAGGAAGAGGTAGAGAGGGAGACAGCATTTCTCTAAGGGGTTGTGATTAGTTGGCCCAGCAGCTGCTTCAGTGCTGGCACCAGCTTTGTGCTGCAGAGAGCTGGCACAAACACACACTCACACACACACACACATACACACATACACACATGCATGGTGGGAGGGGGCACTGCGGCAAAGGCCATGCCAATGTGCCAACCATCAAACACACATACTCACAGAACACACTTACCTACAAGCGCAACACCAGAAAACACTTCCAAACGATAATCACCAGCAAACAGTTACAACCTCTTTCAACACTTTCATTCAGATCACAGTCACTGTGATGTATGTGTTTCCATACCTGGGTCCTGTTAAAGGCCACCCGGGCAAAGACGGCTTGGGAGATGCCTGCTCTCTTCAGTTCCTCCCTCACACCGTGGTAGATGTCACTTGGCACGTCTGTTGGCCCAACAGAAGATCCAGCGGATATCTGGTTTTGCGGCGTGGCTGCAGGGCCTCCCCCTGGGCCACAGTGTGCCTGCTGCGGGGCTTGGGAATCAGGGGCTTTGGAGAAGACCTTGGCAGGAGCCCTCCCCACAGGCGGATGGTTGAGATACTGCTGTGGGGACGGTGAGAGACCCTGGCCAGCTAGCATTCGGCTAACAGCATACTGCTGGTTGAGAAACTGGGCCATCACCAGCTGCTGGTTGACCATTTGGGAGCTGAGAGGTTGGGTTACCAACCCGTGAGGGCGCAAGCCGAGGGGGGAATGGCCACATATGCTGGCTACTTCTCCGCGAGAGAAAAGAAGGGGGGAGCTCTGATCAGCTGGGCTACCTGTGATTGGCTGCTGGGTGAGGGTGATATTTGTAGATTGGTCAGAGAAGCTGTCAATCTCTGGTGCAGGAAAAGGAAAGCAAAGACAGATGTACAATTATTAACACACCACATACTAACAGTGCGTCCCAAACCCATACTAGATACTAATTCTAAGCCGGCTTTGAGTATGTGGTGTGTTCACAATGGAAAAGTGACAAAAAGAAGTAAACCAGACAGCATGCATACTAAATGCGGTTGATTTTTAAATGTGTGCTGCCAACGGACACTATTCTCCCACAATGCAACGCACAAATTAAATGGAGAGGCTGTTCACAGCTGGAAAGTTTTAATAAACTGTGGGTGGAAGTGAGACATCTCCAGAAACCTCTTGGAGAAAAATAAGTATTAAATCTTAAGAAAAACATTTTGCTTTTTCTTTGTAAAGTTTAATTGACATTTCAAAGTCGCAGTTTGATTGATGTCCAACATTGCGCATATTGTATAATTTCCTGTTAGTATAAAATTGTTTGTCTAACTGCTAAAACAGTATACTATTTCGATTAGTATGTAGTATATACTGTATAGAATTAGTATGTAGTATGGATTTGAGATATTTAAGACTTCACCCTTAATGTTTGCAGGCTTGACTCACCCTTGAAGCATTTGGTCCTCCTGAAGTGCTTGTACCATCGACCAAACTCGTGACACTTGGCAGCTGAGACATTTGCATAGTAAGTGCTATTTACAATAGATGATATCATACTCTGAAACAGAGGGGGAAAAGACAATAGAAATTCATTACATTTTCCAAGCTCCTGCTATGGGCAGCCTGGGTGTCTCAGCTGTTCACACATCTGATATTAATGAACTCAGATCTGTGTTATTAAAAAGACCCCCAGGAAAATAGAATAATAAAGACAGATGAGTGTGTCAATGTGTGTGTGTGTGTGTGTGTGTGTGTGTGTGTGTGTGTGTGTGTGTGTGTGTGTGTGTGTGTGTGTGTGTGTGTGTGCGTATGTGTGTATGTACAGCATGTGTATGCATGCATGTATGTGCGCGTGCATGTGTGTGTGTAATCAAACAAAACACTAGAGGTCATCAGAGACTAAGCCTCTCTGTCTGTCTTACTCATTCACTCACTCACTCACTCACTCACTTACACACACACACGCACACACAGTTTTTCCCCAAAGACTGTCCTCTTCTGCAATCTTTATATCTGATTACACCTGTCATCTTCTCATATTTATTTTAATCTGCTTCTTGCAAACAAGGGAGGTGGTAAAGGGAGTGATAGGAGCGAGAAAGAGAGAGCGATGGTTGGAGGAAAGATGGGGGAGGGTTTAGCTTGTATCAGATCTGCAGAGAAGGAAGGAATCTGAAGAAGACAGAGATAGTGAGCAATTTCTCTTTATCAAACTGTAGATGTCCTATGCAGCCTCAGGCAAGATAAGTTGATAATTATGAATATTCATAAAGAGGCCTTCCCCAAATACTGCAACATTAATGTAAAATTATTTCTGCAGTTGTGTCTGTATTTGCTTAATTAAACAAACGAATTGAAGAAGATCTTAAAACCAGATTTGGATGTTATTGCTGAATCGGTCAGAAAAAGCTAAATACCAGAGAGTGAGAGTAATGGACAGATAGCGTATGTGAGAGTAAGACGGTGGGTGAGGCTGACAGACAGATAGAGCGACAGGAAGACAGGTTGGCAGTGGAAAGAATCAAGATAGGCATCAGCCCAGGCAGTATAGGGCTTTTTAAGAGATAGCCATCTCTCCTTATCTGTTTCTCTCTCGTGCTCTGCCCCCACACCTTATCTACCTCTGCATCTGGACTTCCTGTCAAACTATTGGACCACACGCTTACTCAGCCTCATGCGTCAATGAGGCACAAACACTCACACACATATACACACCCTCTAAGGACATGGAAGGGCAAAGACATTACATTCATACATACTTTGAACTTTAGTCCAATCTCTGTTGTTCTCTCTTCTTGTATGCATGCTCTGTGTGTGTGTGTGTGTGTGTGTGTGTGTGTGTGTGTGTGTGTGTGTGTGTGTGTGTGTGTGTGTGTGTGTGTGTGTGTGTGTGTGTGTGTGTGTTTCTTGTACCTGGGACAGTGGGCACTCCTTGGCCAGGGTGCTCTGGTTCATGTCCTTGAGGAGCTCCTTCAGAGCGTTTCTCACTGTGGAGTGACTCCACTGCTCGGCTGGCAAGTCCTCCAATTTGGGACAGCTAGACAAAGAGCGAATTAAAAACACTTGAATTGCAGCATTTTTATATATTACAGTTTAAAGGGGAAGTCCAGTGAATCGTAAAGTTGGTGAACTCGCAAACGACAACCTGACTTTTAGTACCCGCTATGGCTTAAGCACCAAAAACACTGGATCTTAAAAGTCCCATAATGTAACTTAATGGCATTTTTCATAGACCCTGATGCTTTTCTCAGACTTAAGAAATCTCCCTTCAGAGCCACACAAGACATGCAACTGTTTTCACAGGCTGAGAAGTACTTTGTGTGACGAGTAAACTGAACTTCCTGTGTAAAATCAGTGATTACATGGAGCCTCTCCCAGCATGCACTGGGTCATGGGCTGGCAAGACCCTGAACAAGTTTCCAGTTTAACACACACACACGCGCGCACACACACACACACACACACACACACACACACACAAGGGTCTGAATGAAAGTCTGGGCTGTGGGAAGAAACTAAAGCACTTAATAAACTAATGAATTAAACAAATAAACTCATGTGAGCACAGGGAAAACATACTTGATCCAGGTCCTTCTTTCTTTGACACAATAGGCCTTTTTTTCCATTTTGACATGTCACAGTAGGAAAAACGTGCACATAATAAAATTAACAATGTCTCGATTCCTTTTAGCTGCTTCCATTGTTGGCTATCGTTAATGTTATTAGTAACACCAGTGTTTTTCCTACTATGACAAGTCAAAATATCTGCTGTGGAAAAGGCCTATATATATCTTTTGTATATTGTAATAATAAATAAGCTGCACTGTCCTAATTCTCATGGTGGATCTGACCCAAGACCCAATATGTGGCACAACTAAACGTCCACTGTCAAAACAAAGGAAGGGACATTTATTATTCAAAAATGTTACAGGAAATAACTTTTAATGTCTTCCACCATTAAAATGCTCATCAATATTCATCGCGAGAAGCAAATAAAATCACTCATTAAACTTAATCTAATGGCATTATAATAGTCAAAAAATATGAATCTTATCATTCTCTGCTGGAGACTGCACACTAAAATAGATTTTGTATGGGTCTGATTTGGTCCATGCCCTTCAGTTATTTCATTTTCTTAATACAAATTAGGGTTGGTGGGTAGCTGGAGTCTTTTCCAGCATGCACTGGGCGAAAGGCTGGGTAATACTCAACCAGTCCATCATAGTCCAGTCACACTCAGGCTCACATTCACACCTGCAGATAATTTAGAGTCCGTAGACTCCACACGTACAGAACAAGGAATAGAACCTGACTGTAAGTGTAGACAGACATATTTAAGGATGTGATGACAGCTCCCTACCTGAGCAGCTGTATTTTAAGGGTGATAACATGGTGAACATCCTGCAGCATATCTGCCACTGTGGCATCGGGAGCATCTGTTACGCAGGACAGAGGCACCGGGTTCCACCTGCCCACCTGGATCAGACCTGATCATACACACAAAAGTGAAAACTGTGAGAAAACGACGGACTTGTGTCCTTTGAATCTCTGTGCATGTTTGTGTTTTGTACCTTTGGCCTGTGCAGCAGAGCTGTGTGAGTAGCCCAGTGTCAGCAGGGCCATCTCTATCAGCTGGTTAAACAGCAGGTCTCTCTTGACCAACACAAACTCAGCATGCTCTTCTCTCCTCTCTCTTTCCAGAGGGCTTTCCTTGTGCTCCACCACGCAGAACACCGGCAGCAGGCTCCCTGAGGTGACGGACACAAATGACGTCATACAGCATGACACTGGAGATTTGCAATGTATAGGACGCAAGCAGAGAGTGCATATATGACGTAAGAGCGATTCATCAACCAAATGGGTAATTATTAAGTCATATATTGGGTTGTTTTTTTTCTAACCAATTCACTTTTTTGAATTTCCAAACTTGCAATGTTTTCCAAAATGTAATCACATCAAACCCAATCCAAATCAAAATAACATTTACATCCCTCCAATGAACCCCAAACACTTATTAGACATATCAAATGAGACGTAGGAGTCATAAAGATTCAGTCTGTAATATCGTGTTTCAAGTAAGTGTAACTAAAAAAACCCACTCAGCTCCTCCTCTGCACCCTTCCCCGTCAGCCTGTGTACCTCTGCTGTGCCAGCTCTTGCTCTGTTGCCTCACTGTGGTGGGTTTCTGGGCCAGGCAGGGGTTTTTGGCCACAGGACTCCCCTGCCTGCTCCTCTCCTGGGCCGAGGGTCCCGCTCCGTTTTGCTCCAGTCGAGCCAGCTTGGCAGGAGGGGGCCGGGAGTCTACAACGGGATCACTGCCCTCAGGTTTCTTGGCTCCATTACACAGGGTGTCCATCTGTCGTCTCACACTAATACAGAGACACAGACACTTAAAAAATCACTCATATTATCTTGATAGTATGTCGATGGTGGTCAGCAGTGAGTTTATGGGGACCCTTTGGTGTTTTAACCTTCTATTGTGTTCCTAGAGGATATTACATATATTTTAAAGTAACTTTTGCAATATCCTTGTAAAATGTTTTTATCGTGGGTAGAATAGGCTACATGCACCCATAATGTTTAGTCAGTAATTAAATAATAATAATGATAAAATAATAATAATAATAATAATAATATAAAGCATACTGAATACACTAAGAAGTATATCAGGATACCTGATGAGTGTCTAGAGAGTGTGAACGAAAGCTTGTTTCAGTAATTTGTCTAACAAGAAAATTACAAATCACAATTTTCACACACACACGCTCAGATCTGAAGGATATCTGGATCAGTGGGCTATTAGGGGATGACCTTCACCCAGATGCAGCGATTGGGATAACCCTCTAAATCCAGTAAAAGTCCAGTGAATGATAGAGCGCAGTTAACCATAATAAACCCGCTGTCATCTCCAGGCGCGCCGCTGTAAGCGACAGCGATTCAGTTCATCTTCAGCACCTAAATGCGCGCTAATCGTCCCACGTCTGATTCCGCTGAAGTTTGATCGAGGCGAAACCAACCTGTTTCAGTCGGCACAACGTGCATGTCCGACCTGCCATCACACATCAATAGCCCATTCGTGTAGACATCGGCTGTATCCATACGTTATCCTCGCTTCCATTGATCTCCAGTTGAGGAGCAGAAACGCGTCTCTTGGCTGTCGGTAGCCTATGCGTCCTTTTACTTAACCTACATTAATCGTCTGTTTAACATCGGCATTATCTCCTGTTCACTGTCTGAGTAGTTTTGCCCGCATCCCTCCTTGTTCTCCGACCGCGCTTCCCTTTTCGGTGTAACGATAAATTGGCCTTAACGCAAGTTCAGAGCGACCTCCCACCCAGAGCACCGGGACATGCTGCTGTTACGAAGCTCAAGAGAGAACAATACACGGCTTGGAGCTCCAGGAGTACATCCCCTATCATATATCAGGCTACAGCACTGACTCCGGGACAGCAGTTGGTTACACTTCAAAGCCCTGTATGCGCACGCGAAGAGACAGAGAGAGAGAGAGAGAGAGAGAGAGAGAGAGAGAGAGACCCGCACACACCCACACAGACTCATAAATACGCGGACCCAGCTGCATTAGCATATGGTGTAATAATGAATTCACTAGCGCGCTCTGTAAATGTATTAAATGTGACAATTGCGCATAAATCTATTTATTATTTTCTGCCGCATGCTGTGCACACACTTATTATTGTCTTTAGGGTATTGGAGCTCTCCATGGTAACAAAGTGGAGCAGTACAAGGTGGAACTGGCTGACTGATATTAACTTTTGAACGGTGATGTTTTATTGTCACAAGATTATCTGCGGCTCATGTTTTATGTAGATAATCACGGTTTTTACTTCATGCAACCAAGAATATATAGCCCAGAGCACGACTATATCTCATTACAATTACAATATAGTATGGTATAGGCTATAGTAGCCTATAGTATTGTAGTAGCCTAATAGTACTATACTATACCATACTATACTAGGTTATATTATATTATACACTATAGGCTATATATACTAGACTGGGACTATATAGTACTACCAGTATAGTGTATAGTATAGTATAGTATACAGTAGAATATTGTAATAGCTTATATTACGCAACAATAATAGTCACCCTTACTATATTATATATACTACTATATAGGCTATGCATAATACTATGGGGCCTATAGTACTTTAAGTGTAAAGTAGTATAGTATATTGTAGCCTATACTATACTATACATTATACTATTCTATACTACACTACATTACACTACACTATACAATATTATTCCATACACTATAGTATAATAGGCTATATAAATTAGTATGGGCCTATATAGTTCTACTAGTATAGTATAGTACAGGATAGTATATACGGTTCAGAATATTGTAGTAGCTTATATTATGCAACAATATAGTTACCCTTACTATATATGTATATATTATTACACAGCAGGATAGTTTTTCACATATAAGTAGGTTACTATAGACAGGAAGATAAAACTATAAATAATTCTCAAAATGATCATTTAACCCTGACACTGCTCACCAAATCACACTGTAAAATATTTCAAAGTAGCACCCAAAGCTCAAAAAAGACACGAAAGGAAAAAAATGTAATCACTGTACCTCGGAGTTTGTATAGAGCTGAATCAATTAGCATAAAACAGCTTGTCTTCTGTCCTGTTCGCAGAAGTTGACTGGAAGTTGCAGCCAAGTATCAGCAGACCTCCTCCATGCAGTCCACTGCAGACAAGCTGCACCTCTGGAGCTGTGATCCCTAAACGGTGCCTGAAATCTCTGTGAAGGTATCACAAAGCAAAGGGTGGCAGGTGTGTGTGTGTGTTGTGTGTCTGTGAGAGAGAGAAAGAAAGAAAGAGAGAGGAAGAGTCAGAGATCCTTCATTCTGGCAGATAAGATTCAAAGACTTGCCCCATGAAATGTTACACCGGTGTGGTGACAGGTCTGTCTTTTCTACGGAGGGAACGGGGACGTAGATTGGGTGGATGTGGTGCAATGAGAGCGTATGTTTGGGGAGAGAGAGGCATGCTCTACTACTTTTGACTAATTAAACAAAGTGAATTAGCTATCTCCCCAGCCAGAACGAGTCATGGCTGGTTACACATCATTCATCGTGACTAATTCAGAGAGAGAGATGTCACTCAGCTGGGTGGAAATGTGTATGTGTGTGTGTGTGTGTGTGTGTGTACATGTGTGTCACCCCAATTGCACCTCTGGGTATGCTGCTGTATAAGTTCACTGTTTTGTGTGTGTGTGTGTGTGTGTGTGTGTGTGCATGTGCGTTTTAGAGATATTTACTATTTTGTGCGTGCTTATGCCTTTAAGTGTTAATATGTTCACATTTCTCTCTCTCCGTCACCCTTTGCTCTACTACTTTATCACTGGCTTGATACGTCGTCAATGAGGCTGGCATGCTAAATGATAATTAAGACCATTACACGCTCACAGAGCATGCTACCAGTGCAGCACACGGCTCCCTCAATCGGAGCCTCATCTCAGGGGACACCCTACTACTCACACAGTCGTGTATCTCTCCAAATTAGGTTAGATTTTCATTCCACCTCATTCGCCATGGATGTGATGTGGTTATTATAAACTCATGATATGGTTAGTGAGCCTGCTGCCATTAGATGGGTGGAGGCATCATGTTGGTGCGTTAAAGGGGAAATGGATCGCCAACACTCAGTATTGCACGTCTCTGTGTCTTTTGCTCGTGCATGCTCGTGTTCTGACATGTGTTTGCAGATGCACACAAACGCTTACAATCTGATACACACAGTGGAATACAAAACACACACGCAGTGTTTGTGCAGACTGACAAGCAGACACACACACACCTCACCTTAACACACACATGCACCATACCACCTTAGCCCAACCTCTAAATTTAGATCTCAATCTCCTTTTACAGTGGTGGAACGTAACTAAGCACTGTACTTAAATACAGTTTTGAGGTACTTATACTTTACTTGGGTATTTCCATTTTTATGATACTTCTTTTATACTTCTATTGCACTACATTATAGGGAAAATATTGTACTTTTTACTCCACTGCAGTTACTAGTAAGTAAGAAGCAGTGTCTAGTTGGGCCCCTATTCACATTTCAGATGTCAGTTGTTAGCAGTTCCACCAGAGTGATTTCTCCTCTAAACGTCTTAGATGTTTTTATTTAAATAACTGTTCAAGGCCAAAAAATGATCCAATATTTCACAAAAAAGCAAAGATAAGAGACTGAACTACCGAACTGTATATTAAATAGTAAAACTAGTTCCATTTCAACCAACTACAACAGTAAAATGCTACTTGTGCCTTAATGCATCAGTATTAATAATATAATTATGTCATAATAATACATAGTATCAGTCACAGGGTCTATTTTCTTTTACTTTTGATACTTTATATATGTTTTACTGGTTATACTTCTGTGTTTTTATCTAAATACAATGTTAAATGCAGAGCTTTTACATCATTGTACTGGTACTTTTACTTAAGTTAAAGGATCTGAGTACTTTTTCCACCACTGTTCTTGTCATACCTCTAATCTGAAACACCCTAACCCAGAAACCTCTCTCTACAGTTATGTTACATATCCATACAATAACCTAATCACTGACATTGTGCCAGAGTCAGGCTTGAAGGCAGCTGTCTCTCCTCAGGTTTCTCCTGACCTGGGGTGTGTGCAGGCTTAATGTACCAGCCCAGGTATCAAATATTAGCTGAGAAAAACATAGCCTCGGGTGAAGGTGGTTTTGATGTATGTATACAAATCAGAAAGTCTTTGACAAAAGAGGTTCAGGCTTGAATGGAGGGACCTCCAGATTTCAGATGAGATTGTGATCTCGGGATCAGATGTGAGATGTGTCCTCCTTTCCAATTAGATTGAAAAAATGATGGCTTTTATTTTGTGGGGAGAAGGAAAACAAATGAATTGAGCTTTTGTTTGAGGTGAGGATTAGAAGACAGAATAAAGGACTAAAGATAGATGCTGGACGTGTTTGTTCGGGGGGAGGGCATATGGGCCTGATATGTCATGTGATATTTATATATTGCTTGCATTATGAGGGCTGGTGCAGTGTGGTTTGTGAGTGATAACTACAGTACGATTGTGTGTGTGTGTGTGTGTGTGTGTGTGTGTGTGTGTGTGTGTGTGAATGTGGCTGTGTACATACTGCACATACAATATGGGCTATTAGCTTTGTCAAACTGTCTGTGTAAAATGAACTTACAGCCGTATCTTTAAACAGCCATGCCCACTTCTTAGATAGCACCCGAGGGCATCATAAAAACCATTATGTTAAAATGTCGGCACAGTGTTGCCTTTGCAACGCAGCAAGGGAGTCTTAAAGCATAAATGCATGACTGTATGTTATACGGGCATGAGTCTGGATTAGATCAGAGTTTAACCAGGACTGTTTATAATGAAACCAAAGAACACAGAGAGAGAGAGTGGAGCAGCACATCACTCATCAGTTCTTGTAATTGTGCACTCCTGGTAACATTTCTTTGATGAAATTTATCAGGTATGAATGATGCTTGTGTATGTTAAAGCTCCTATGTCCACAATTTAAAGATTTCTCTGGCGCCTCCTAGTGGTGGTATAAAAAAAAAGACATCTGACCCAGGGACACTGAGAATAAACAGCTGAGAGCAAAACAAAAACAGCAGCACATTTCACTGTGATTGTCTCATTTTACTACAAACAATAAATCGATGCAATGTAGTACATTATAGTCTCATAGTTAACTGGTTGCATGTGAATGTAATGATACACTTTGAGGTTGTCATAATAGATTTTAAGGATGTAGTGCAGTCTTGAGTTTGTTTGACTTGTACTAGGTCAAACAATTGAGTCTTTTTTTCATTTCAATTATAGTGCTTTGGTTACTTACAATTTGTTTGTGTTTTTCCATCTAAGATCTCAAAGGACTCCCCTGCTCCAAATGAGCTGTTTGAGTCAGTGACTTAAATAACTGAGTGATGACTGAGTGACTGCTGAACATTAAATGAAGAGATGTAAGTAAAACAATTCTAATTTATGCATGTTTAATAAAGCTTCTGGTGAGGTAACACTGTGAGCAAGAGTGACTCACTTTGACTCAACTGTCACTTCAGTATGAACTTAACTGTGACGCACACACATACACACAAAATGTGTGTTTGGAGCGGTGATCAGGCTTAAATGATGCATTAAGCACTTAATTACTCAGGTGAAGCATCACTGTGCGTTGGCTGTCTGTTTTAATTTTATTAGCTGACACTTTCATGGAAGTATATCTGCCTCACCTCAGGGACATGACTCACATGCTTCTTTACGTGTAGACTATGTGTTTGCGTGAGTGTAAAGGCACATACAGTTTGTGTGTTTGTTTGAAGCCACTGAGGTGATATATGATTCACAGCAGTCAGCCTTAGAGCACCTGATGACCTCACTTTGTCTAAATGACATAACAGCTGTAACAGCTGCTTCACTTTTGTGGAGGATCTGAGTAGGAGGCACAGTGCTTGACTTTTGGTGTTTGGTCCTATGCTGTGGAACTGTTAATGGGATTGACCTAAATTGGAGTTTGGTTCCGTCTGTTATGTTTTGCCTGCATATATGTGTGTGTTTGTGTGTGAACTCCAGGTTTGTTGTGATTTGCTAGAGGTGTCTTGTACTTGCAACATGAGGCTTGTAATTGCAAAACTTTGGGTGCGATCCCATTTCTGGATTTACGGAGGAGAGTTTGGGTTTGCAAATTGGGATTTTATGATTACTTGAGGCAGAATTTTGAACAGTTCATTTTGAAAATGATTTCCATCATTACATCAAAATTGATAGCCACCATTTCAGTGAGGATTGCTCATGAACCAATTGGTGTATCTCGCCATCAGTCAACATATCAATAGCTCTGGTCCTTATGTACAAAATGAGCTATCAAGCTTAGTGGTAACCTCTTCTTGTTATGATGATTCAACTTTGGTTTGGTTTGGTTGTTTCCCATTTTCTTGAATGGGGGAAAAACTTATTGGTTATGAGGCTGTAAGTGAATAGTTTCTGTCAGTTTCACCAAAAAGCTCACAGATTTCACTTTTATTAGTTGTATTACTCTTCTGTAATGAGCTGTCATATTTGACACCAAAAATGTATTTTGTAACAGAAATTTTCTAGGTGAACCTAAAGTCTGCATATACATTTATGTTTTAGAAGATACCACTTTGTCCTGGTGTGACGTGGATAACTTGGTAAACGTGATTGTCACCAACACAACTCCTCAGATATCACAAATATACTATCTTTACATCCCATTATAATCAATTTCCTGTAAACCATACTTGGAGAACATTGATGTGCTACTCTGCAGGTTAGTTTCTTTTACGTATTGGAGCTTGACTCTTTACTGTCCACATGAGGGCGCTGTGGTTCAACTGATGGATCTGCTGAACGTTTCTTTGCTGCTCTCGGTATTTCGACTCCAGCCCATTAAGGCATGTCTTCCATGCAGGTCATGACTCAACCTTACCATCAGATGGCGCTAAAAACTCGCAATATCTCTGTTACTGTGGGCAGTTGTGCGCCTGCTGACGGGTAGTGTGTGCGCATGAAGACAGCAGCGTGGACAGGTTGATAGTCAGACTACCAACACAACAATGGAAATGAGCCGTGCATCCCCGGAAGCAATTACCTGCTGTGCAACTACTGTATTTTGTGTCAGTTTTATTTATTAACGGCTGTGCAGGTGTGCATAATAGTTTTTGGTTTGGGGTGATGGGAGGAAGAAATGCTGTTTACTACCTTTGTGTCTCTCTCTCTCTCCCTCCCTTCCTGCCTGTCAGTCAGTCTCTTTTGCATAATGCCTGGGCAAACAATCTTTTTCTTTCTTTTTTCACGTTGTTGTTTTTTTTTTTTTGTACCTCTTTTTTTATTTTTTATTAGACCAACTACTGTTAAACTCATTCCATGATTTTATGCTATAGAGTGCACTATGTCATGAAACAAGGTCAGAGGTGACAATCATATATAAAAACTATTTGTCATGTGCACTGCTTTTAATTGGATTTCCATCGATTGAGCTATTAGTTGGCTGCCATTATACGGTGTAATTGTGCCCCTGTGTAATACGAGATGAATCCATGACTTACTTTAATTAATGTAGTGATAAGACAGAGAAAACTGATTTCTCTAAGCTAGCCTATAGAGAAAAACATGTACAAAAATAAAAATAAAAAAAAACCTAAAACAAAAAAATGAAAATAAAAGTTCTGACTTGATGTCGCTGTGTCTCCGCACTAAGAAACTCCCCCCATTTGCGCTTTAATCACAGTTGTTGTTGAGAGTGACTGATGTCTCCCACCATTGCGCGCTGTGGAGAGATGACCATTGAATCCAGCGGCATAATAATGGCATCGCTGACAGGGAGTCTCACTCTCTCACGGTCGACCCTGGCTATTACCTGAACTGTACCTGCACCTGTGGACTTCATCTTCTCTTGTCGTTTAAACACGCAACAGAAGCACCCCAGACGCACGGGTGCGCGCATCACGTGCACTAGTCTCCACCGACTAGGGATCGCATTGTGCTGAGTTGACCGGATAGCTCCTTGTTCATGTAGGTTCAGCGGCTTAAATGGCAGCACCTCACACGTTTGGACGACTTGCACCTTCTCTTCAGTAACTTTGATGGGGACTTCGATATCAAGCAGGGAAAATGCCTGTGATGAAGGGATTATTAGCGCCGCAGAACACGTTTCTGGACACTATAGCCACACGGTTTGATGGCACTCGTAAGTTTGATTTCAATTATATTTTAAACACTCGAATCTTTTTAGCTGCTATAATAGTTTTTGGTTTAAGTTTTAGGCTCGCTTGTATTCTCTGGTTTGTAAGGAGCTTGAGGCTGCAGCTTATTTCCTGGAGATCCTTGAGTAGATTAAAAGCCTAACACCTGCAAAAATCAAATAAAGGTTAGGGGCTTCTCGGTTTGTTGTCCTTGATGCGAATGGCCTTTTAATTGAATGTACAGATCAGGGCACCATGTCAGGCACGTTTGCATTTGCTGAGATAGACTTTTAACTTCAAGGTAACTCAAAACTGTTTCATGTCTCAGGACCAGACAAGAAAAGGAAAGCCGGAGAAGCTCCCACAGCAATTAGCAGGCTGAGGCTGTCGCTGTCCGCCGTGCTGAAACAGCACCACAGACAGCGAAAGGGTTAACTGGGCGATCACACAGGCTCCCAGCTACTGTACACACCACACATTAGGACGACTTGTTCTGAAGTTGCAGCCTGTGTCATCTATTTGATACATATATTTGTGAACACACCTGAATAAATCCAACTTTTATTTTATTTTATTTTTATGAGTTGTCCACGCATCATTTTTCCGTGAGGTTAACCTTTATTATCTCTGCTCTTTGGCAGACAAGTCCTCCCGCCGGTCTGAGACCAGCAGTCGCATTTATCAAAATTAATTGGTCGGCGGCAGCATTACAGCAAGTCCTTCCCCGGGCTGAGGCACACAGGCATTTCTAAACGACAACTTTTGTCTGAACTCTCTCCTCATATCTCAGTAGTATTTTTTTTAATAATGCACAGTCTCTATATTTCTCTTGGAAGATTCTTAGACATCAGCAATGTTTTACAGCTGACGTTTGCTCCACTCCCATCCTCTAAGCCTTTTCCTCTCTTTCTGCTCAGTTTCATCTCATGTTCAGGCTTTTAAGAGTTACATCTTAGTCTGTTTTGTTTGTGTAGGCACCCATGCACATCTTCAAGCATTCATTTTTGCAATGATTTGCTTGGTTTAGAAGCTGTGGTTGTGTTTGCTCTTTGATTCAGATAGTTACTATAATGTGACATAATGATTATTTTTTTTACCTTTTATGCCATCACTGGTGTTTCAAAATTTGCAAAAATAAATTGTCACCACAACCTTTTAAAACACACATCCATGCCTCTTATTGTTAAAATCCTTATCATAGACCTGATAATAATGCATCCTGCATTCAGTGGCTGATTCTAACCCAAACTCACCACCTGACCCCACTCATTGGGACATTCTACATTTGGTCATACCACTCAGAGAGGCTACAATAACCACAAACATCCATCCTTATTTCAGTCCCCATATCTTCAGGAGGAGCTCCGTTCTAACACAAGGGAATTGCATAGGTACTGTGCCTTGATCAAGTGGCTTGTCTTTGAGCTGCAAGGTAGAGGAAATGAACGTTGGATTTGAACTGCAAGATGGGGCAGACTGGAGGCAGCAGAGCTTGACGGGACAAATTGGGTATGATGGCTTAGCCAGGAGCAAATACAAGGGAGGTGCTGGGTTCAGTGCTATGTGATTCCCTTTGACGTCATCCAAAGCCTGGGGCGAGCAGGTTGGACCCGGAAACAGTGTATGATAAATGGATGAAAGTGAAAGTAGGAAGTCTTTAACTTGATCTGATTTATATTCAGAGAAAAGTTGTTGTTTTTTTTTACATTTACTGGTGGCCTTTAAAATGGATCAAACTTTTTAAGTACTCATAAAGAGAGAGATTTTCTTCCATGTTCAGACTCGGGCCTCTTTAAATAAATTGAGGTGTACCAGGCACAGCCTAGTGGTTACAGAGACAGTTAATAACTGGAAACCTTCAGGAAAAAGTCAATTAACAGCTGTGAGAAGATACCAAATGCATCATGCCTGGCCATTTAAATAGCTCAGATGAGAGCAGACGTAAAACGTTTAAAGCAGCTTTGCAATAGAATTCCTTGGAGGATGAGGAAGAAAATATACAGAATTTCTAAATATTTCTACAGCTTCCCACAGCTGACTTGGGCCAAGTTGGTGTGGTGGTGGTGGTGGTGTTTATAACAGAGGCATCTCGCAGCTCAGTTCATGACATCAACAGACCAACAGTGTCTGTGTCACTGTGTTCTTTGTCGACCTATTGGCTGACAGACGCAGACACCGCTGATCACTGTGTCAGGGTCGGTGTGTCTCTGTTTGCCCGCGCTGTAACTAAAATAACAGAATCTGTCCGTAGCTCTGCACAGTGATGATGACTGTGTGAGAGTAATGTGACACCTTCTGTCATCACTACAACAGTGCGCCATCCAGGTGACTAATCTTACCTGTCCATCACTGGAGCTGTATTTGGTGGTGTGCTGCTCATTAATATCACACATTATCACTTAACCCATAGTGTAGTAATTTGAAGCAGATGCACAGTTAGGGCTGGAACTAATGCTTATTTTCATAATTGTTTATTTTCTAGATTAACCGTTTGGTCTTTAAAGTGTCAGGAAAAAAATCCCAGTACAATTTTCAAAAGGTCAAGATGATTTATTCAGATTTCTTGTTGCTGTTTTGTTCAACCAACAGTCCAACACTCAGGGATATTTAGTTTAATATCATAGAAAGCTAAGAAAACCAGCTAATTTTCACAACTGGGAAGCTGAAACCAGTGATTTTTTTGGCATTTTAGTTTAGAAAGGGATTGATCAACTATCAGAATAGTTGCCTGTTAATAAATGGATCGACTACTAATTGCAGCTCTACATACATTTTTGTTTGAGAAAAACAACATAACCTAAAATATATCACAGCGCATTCAAAATGAACCTGTTGCAACATTTAGCTAAAAGTATGTAATGTCATTCACCGTTTATAAGTATGGAAGAGTTATCTCCAGTTCCTTTGTAATTAGCTTTCCATATAGGTGGTCATATCACTGAAGTGCAATTAATATGCATCCATATGTTTCTCTGGATAACTATCACCTAATATCTCTGAACTGAAGTCACTGCAGTCTCGCCACCAGTTCAGAATACTTGCTGACTTGACTTTCTGTCAACCAATGATGGCTTTCGGATGGAGATCGTATTGGGCTGTCCTTCTGCCAAATTAAGCAGATGGTTTGTTGGTACAGTTGTAGCAGAGAGCTGTGTGAAGTCTCCCAGTGTGTGCTGCATGTTCCCCATCCTGCACCATTCTTCCAGATAGCTATTTCCTAGCTCTCAACGCACACCAGTTCCACCTCCACCAGGCAGGTAATTACTGTCACAATCACTGACGCCAAGAGTTGGACCAGCTGTGTGTTGAGTCGGTATGTTTAAGTGTGTATGTGAATAAAAGAGAGAGAGAGAGAGAGAGAGAGAGAGAGAGGATCTGTATGTGTGTAAAGAAAGGCGAAGACACAGAGGAGGAGAGTAGAGCAAGAAGAAAAAAGAAAGTGTGCAGTGTTTTCAGCACTTTGCTAGTTTGTGTCACAGAACTTTATGAGTGTGTAGCTCTGTGTGTGTGTGTGTGTGTGTTCAGCTGTCTCTTGTCTTAGAGCATGAGGGTAGTAAAGAAGAAGTTTCCCCTCCACTGATTAACTCTCTTTAAATGCAGCACATCTAATTAAGCTGTTAAAAAGCGTCTGTGGGATCCCACGTCGTGATTACCACTTGCTGCCAGGTGAATGTTTAAAAACTCATCCGAGGATCGCACACAGTAGCAGAAGCCGTCGCTATCAGATCCTGCTGTCTCAGAGAAGACGGCAGGATCTATTGTTACTGTCCCTATGGCTCAGTCTCACCAATAACCTTATGACCTGCAGGAAGACCCAGGGAGCTAATTACTGAGTATGAGAGACCACAGACCACATGCTGATGCACATATGTTTCAATGAGGTTTATTAAAGTAGCGATAACCTGTATTACTTGTTGGGATTAGCCAGGATTACGTATGTCATACAGTGTCAAAAACATCAGCAAGTTCTTAATTTCCCTTAATAGACACTAGGCACATTGTTATTTTACCATCTGATTTAGCTAACTTGTGAAAAGGCAGGTCTAATGTTGTCCTCAGCTAGAGAATGACTGTGAAAGAAGTAATGAGTGCAGTTATGAGACTGTGAGGGAGTAATCAATCATCATTGACTGTAGTGCTGCAGGGTGCAGAGGGGCTCTCACTTACTGCCAGCGTATCGGCACTGCTGTTCCCATTTTCTCCAAAGCCCACTTAATATCGAGAGTGTTTTATTTTAGGGTAAAAATAAACAGAAAGGATGGAGTTGTGTTGTATCCTACTGAACAATGTAAAATACAGAGGACCTCTTTTTCAGGAAAGCGTATACAAGTCTTGCATTAGTGACAAATTTAAGTCCAGTATTCACTCTCCCTCTAGTTTTGTTCTAAACTCCACAAACTCCTAAGAAAAATATCTGGCACTTTAGCTAAATGCTTCACCGGATAGTGATAATTTTGTCTGTCTGCAGACTGTTTCTGGGCATGTAGTGATGGTCCACTGTATACACTGTGTTAAATAACAATCATGTGCCTCAAGACAACATGTTTTATCTTGTATTAATTAGAAATAGGCTGCTTCCTGCAACATCATCAGTTACATGTCATGTACAAGATCTTCAGCATCTACATACTCACTCACTGTAAACCAACATAGCTAAAGGCATCGGCTAAGTGTGGAAAATGTAAATTAGCATTCAGAATTAATAGCAACCCAGGAGTATCCACTGGCTTTAACAAGGCCTTGACAAAGTATTCAGTTAAAAGGACACAGTCGGCCACCATCATCAGCAGCCTACAGACTCAGCAGGCAAACGCTGTCCTCACTGTAAGGTCACTAGACTTGATTATTACTGTACATTTAAGGAGGCGAGTAGCTCGTCTTTTCCACCAAACTTCTGGGACTTCTGTATGAGAGCCTCCCCGTCAGCGTGGACGTTCTGCCTTGTTAAACCGCCTAATTAGCAAGATTCCTCCCCTAATCACCGTCTCTAATGGCCTGTCCAAAGCGATCGACAAGCGGGGTTTCACCAGCAGAAGTCGGCCATTTTTAGAATCAATTAATTTTTCAAATGAGGGGATTGGGTTTTGTGAGAAAGAGAGGCTACGGCAGAAATTTTGAGGATGCAGAGAGGGAAGTTGACAACGGAGGGTAAAAAAGATACTGTCCAAGAGAGATAGAGGGGAGAAAAGCAGGGAGGCGGGCTTGCAAATTACAGGAATGTAATGACTGGTGTAATGTTTCAGCTGGTGAGAGCCTGAGGGACTGTATGATAAAGAGCCACAGAAGTGATTAAGGCTGTGGATTTGTCTAATGATTTTCTCTCCTCTGTTATATGGTGTGAGAGGATTACCACTGTTTGAATGGCTTTGAAGTCCAGTATGTGTGTGCACATTTATATATGAGTTTATGCTCTGACTTCAACACAAAATACAAATAATTGATGCACAACCTGTAGTTTGTTGATATACTACAGGACCTTTGGTATGTGACAGTAATCTCATAATCCCAGGTGTTGACTAGATTCCGTAACCATTGCTAAGACAAACTGTACAGGTGTAACCTTGGTTGCTATGGTGTGTGTCATTGGTTACTATGGCAACTCTAGAGTGACTTTATTGTAGTTATGTGACTGCTCTGTAGCTGTTTCTTAGAGGCTGGCATGAATTCTGGCAAAGAGGCGAGGTCTTTCCATCCATCTCTCCGCTTCCCCGCCAATTTTTACCACACTCCATTTCCATCTTTCATCATTCCACCTCTCACAGCTCCATCTCACTTACTTTCAACTTTTACATCACCCTATCGCCCTCTATCCCTTTCCCACCCTAGTCTGTCTGTCTCGGTATATTTCTCAGCCTCCCCTTCTCTTCCCCTTACCTTTCCACATCCCCCTCATCTTTCACTTTCTCACCTGCTTTGCCATCCATCTCTTTCTCTCCCTGCTGTGTCTCTCTGTCGGTTTCTGCTTCCCCTTCTCTCTCTCCCTCCCTTTCTACGTCTCCATTGCTTCCTCACTCTTGCTCACCCATCATATGAATTGTTGTGCCGTAAATAGCTCAGGGGTTACTCTAGGTGGTGTCACGGGGCTGTCTAGGAGCTGGTGAATGTGCTATACTGAGCATTTGGGAGTGTGTTTGAAACCACAAATCTGGGACAAAGCAGTGTGTGGTGGACAAGGCACCACGAACACACACTCACCTCTTTCCCTAAGTTACATTTGTTTAGGAGAGCTGCAATTTGTGCCTTAGATTTTCCTCTGACCCACCTTCCACTAACCTGCTAAGAAAGTAAATTCCAACAAGTCCTCCAAAGTTTAAAATACTTTAAAGTGTGTTTCAAGATAACTCCGGTCAAAAATCAACCTTTTTAACCTCTTGCGTTGAAGAGTAGTCCAGAGTCAGACTGATTCATCCTCTGGGAGCCATGCATGTCTGTACCAAAGTTCATGGCAACCCACATAATAGTTGTTGAGATATTTCATCCTGCATTGTGATCCTTAGAGCCATGCTGCTAGCTTGACTAAAAACTACTTGACTAAGGTTAGAAAAAACATTGTGGTGATGAAAGAAACCAACACTGACTGTTTGTAGAAGACAGGATGCCGACTGTGATGCTTCAGTAATGCTACTTGTGCCTTTGAATGCAAGTAGTCATTATTTGCATGATCACAGGGGGTCACTTGTCAGGAAAACGTGAACATCAGTTTGAAGTGTTTGACCAAACGGCTAGTGCTGTCATTTCTTTTTGGTGAGGACAGATCATGTAAATTCTTTATCAGATGATGAGGAATCACACGACTCTTCAAACCACCAAAAGGAATGCCTTTCAAGAGGAAGAAACAGCTGTCTTATGCTGGAGTTTTGATGGTATAATTACACTTGAAAGTATGTTTTATTAATAGCTCACACATGCTTTACAAATCATTTGTTCACCAACAATTACAAGGCACTTCAATTGATTTTTATTGCATAAGAAGGCTCTGTAGTCATCTCTCTCTGCTTCCGTCTTGCTCTCTTTCTTCTCTCCCTGCCCTCTTCCCCCCTCTTGCCCTCCCTCCCTCTCTCTTTCTTTGTCTCTGTCTTTCCTCCTCCACTCCTCCTCTTCTCCGTGTCCCTGTGGGGTTTCTCCAGCAACTGTCATGCAGTAGTGTGAGCATGAGGGGAGATGATCTATGGGCCTCTACACCGGAGCAATTAGCCAAAAGAAATTCAGAATGGAGAGAGAGATCCAGTAGAGAAATGGGAGGTGATGAAGAGGTTGAGACAGAGGAGAGAGGATCCAGAGTTTTTAAAAAAGGAGTGAAAGAAAGAGACAAAGGGGAGGTGGTGGAGGGGTAGAAAATGGTGAGATGGAATCTAAAAAGGACTCAGGAGGAGAGATGATTCAGACTTTTCCTATAGCAGAGATTCAGGTGGACAGATGACGGAAGGAAGAGAGAAGGAAATAAATGGACTGGGAATGGCAGTGGAAGGATTAATGGAGATCTGGAGGATGGATAAAAGAACAAATGGGAGGGAAGGAAGGAAGGAAATACAGGTAGCAAAGGAAAGAAAGAAGGGAGCAAAGGTAGGAATATTAGAGGGTGGAGGGAGGCGAAAAAGGGGGCGTAATGCTGGTGCATTAGCAAAGGAGGGAAGGGAAGGAGCCAGGGAAAGTAGGACAGTAGGAGTGAGGAGAAGAAAAGAAAGGTAGAGAAAAGGAAGCATGAGGAAATTTGGATAAAGGAGAAAATACAAAAGAAAGAACGGAATGGAAGATATCGGAATGAAAGAACATGGAGGAATGGAAGGGTAGTGGAATTAAAGAAAGGAAATGAAAGGAAATAACATCCAAAAACACAGCTAGGCTTCTTTAAGACTTTGTAGGTGTTATTTGATCAGATATTATGACATTACATTACATAACTGACATTACATTTTGATTTGAACGTTGCTAAATCCCGATTGGTGATTGGAAGTGAGTGACATCACCTTTCTCCAACTAAGCCCCAACCACTTCAAACCAATTAGAAAACAAGAACCAGAACAAAAAAAAGACCAACACAAGTGTCAAAATCTCTGTGAAATAACAAAATGTTGTGTTCATATAGAACCCCATCACCCATAAAATAAGCTGATATAGATTTTTAGGGCCTTTTCAAATTGGCAATAGTCATACTGATCATTCTTAAAATTCTTGTTTTCTCTGATTATTTTTGAACACTTTTGATTACTTGGGCATGCTCTTATTAACACGCTGTGATAATAAAAGCGTTCATTATGTCTTCTACTTCTAAATTCATTCCATACTAGCCCATGATGTTCTTGTAACCAGGAAACACATCACTTCCTGCACAGAAGACCGCATTTCTGAGAAAAGGCACATGGGACGTTGAAGTGTCAAATAAAAAGAATCAAATCAAATCTCTCACTGGTGTTCAGAGCAGTGCATGTAAAAGCTTTCATCAACTAGTTATCAGGTTAAATGTATTGATACGGTATGTCAGTTTAGTGTTTACTTTTGCTTGCAGTCCAGTCTGCATCACAAAACACGATATATTAAGCTAACATCACCTTGCCTCTCCTCCATACATACACACATACATACTGTACTCGCAAGCTACATGCAACATGTCTGTCAGTTCTATCCAACCAAAGTAATCCACAGTCAAACACAGCATAGTGTGTATTTCACTGTAAACGTTCATTTTCTGTCAGCACCATCCTCTGGTGCTCTGGGAGCTGCCACCAGAAAGGCTGCAGGCCTTTGCTCCGGCTCCCTGGGAGACCAGCAGTCCTGTCCGTCTCACTCTTGCCTACCCCGAGCCTGAGGGGCCTCACGTCTGACAGCCGGTCCCAACGCTGAGACCCGCTCTGACCGTCTGTCGGGGCCACGCAGTCAGAGTATTACAGCTGACATGACATTCTCGTTGTGTTTTTCTCTTTCATGAAATGGAATCACTGTAATTGCGTTTTATTCATCTATGTTGACTATGATTCCAAAAACACAGTTAAAGCATAATTCCAGTTCTGTACAACTTGGGTTTGGTTATCATCATTCCTGTTGGTAATAGTAAGATTGTCTTAACCAAACTGATTTTTAAATTAACTGCTAAGATGTGGGAACTCTGTGACATTGCTGAAAAGGATAGATTTCAGGTATGCTCACTTTTGATTTTTAAGTAAGTGGTGGATAATCTGGTTACAAGGCTTGTTTACAACCTGTCTCATTGAACACATTGTCAGGTTTTTGCCCGTCCTGACCTCTATTTAGGGATTTCACTGTGTCTTGCAGATGTCTATAATCACTTTGCACTTTACAGTACACCATATCATAACCAATTGAACTGATGGCCAAAACATTGAAAATAAAGTTGTTATAAATTGGAATTATCCTTTAAAGCATAAGTCTGATGATATATTTTTCTTAATATCAACAAATCTCAAAAAAAAGAATTTATCCTACCAACAAATATTGTCTGTGTAGCCAAAGCCTGATATTATTTCTCTGAAAAAGGCCGCCATTGATCTCCAAAATCTATTAAAGGCGTCACCTTTGCACTGGGAGACCATGTTCCTTCATTACGATGAACATGGCCACTGTAGTTTATTTTGAGTCAACCCAAATACAATGTTCTGCTGCCGAAAATACTTATTAGAGCACCAAATCTGCTTCTGAAAATAGTCCTCAACAAAAAAAAACTATTTACTCCTGTTTGAGTAATGTTTGCTAAAATCTGCAGTGCCCAGCTGTTTTAGGAAGTTATTTAGTATTTATTAGTAATGAAAGTATATATCCATGACCCATTTTTAAAGATTTAGGTCTGGGGACAGGCTGGCTCTAGACAGGCTGGGGAAGTCAGACGTTATTAAGAGACAGACTAACGCATTGCTGGTTTGGGGGTTCAATAACAGAAATGTAAAGTATGGCCAGCCTCAAACCCCAATTAGCCAAACTTGCAATGTTGCGATTTTTCCAAATCCGAGCAAATACTTTGCTGAGTATAAGCAACAGAAATGATGAAAATAATACCCAAGCGTTGATAAACCAGAATAGCCCTTTATTTGCTATTACATAATCTCAGCGTAACCTCTCTCCTGTTCAAAGTCCCACGTTCCTGAAAGTGACATGAATCACACTTTTTAGCGAGTGTCAGCAAGCGTGCAGAAGCAATTGTTGATCGCTGAATGGGAT